>BQNB010134398.1:0-14822 GCA_026074375.1 Tanacetum coccineum | reverse complement strand
AGTATTTGGATAAGGGGTGTTTGAACAATTTATTTTATGATAATGATACTTGGTATTTTGTTATATATATATCTTAAATTGCGTCCTATATTTGCATGTTTAAATCCATGAATAATAAATGTTATTATTCTAAATTAATCCGTTGTCAATTAACAATATGGGAATATTGTTAAATTAAGACAATTCTGAGTGATTGGTGATATTTTAGATATTAAGGATATGTCCACCAAACTCACATGATATTCATAAGATAAATATTGGATTTCCCCGCCACAAGAATATCACTTTATGGATCGACGTCATCAAGTAAATCTTGTACGTGATTTTATTTACATAAATCCTTTGACTTGAGACGCAAGTAGGTTTAGCATATGTGGATATTCCTTCTTGATATAGTTTAAGTTGTCCTGAATAAGGTAACTAATAAGGGCTATGTCAGAATGGTTTATGCCATATGATGACTAGACACTTGTAGTCAATATAAAATTTGTTCATTCAAATTGTTGAAAAAGATACCACTGAGCCCCTCATAGAAATAATCAGATGTGTGTATGGCCGTACCTGAAAACTCATGTAGATATGTCTCATTGATTTTCAGTAATCTTGATTACTTCATATATGAGAAACATAATCGTTAAATATGGAATGACATTGATCCATATCCAATTTAACAAGTGTATCGGAAACAAAGGGATTGTAAATTCATAAATCATTTGTTCATGCCATGTGAAACCATACTCAAATATTTCGGGAGCATTGGCGTATTGCTAGACGCTTACCAATGTTATTGTATTATTTACATGTCCAAGCGGGAGCTGTTGGAATATGTCCATTGTAAATAATATATGTCTGAATTATTTATTCGAGCCTAAAGGGACGCACACGTTAATACGAAAGCAACGTTTAATTAGTGTTTTAATAAACGATCAATTAATATATTAGTTAAATGTTTAATAGTTAAACATTAAGGACTAATATGCAAAACGGGAAAAAGGAAAGTGAGGGTTTGCCCTTTTTCCTTTTGGTCGGCCAAACTCACAACCCAAAGGGGTTTGGGCTTGCTTGCTTGTTCTCCAAGATTGTGTAGGCTATATAAGGAGGACTTGAGGTTCATTATTGAGTATATCTCCAAAATTCGTCCTTGTGCCTCTACTCCTAATACTCGACCGAACTTCAAAACCCAAAAGGTTTCGGTTCTCTTGTTTCTTCCTTCTTGGTTCGATCGCAACAAAACCCACAAAGGGTTTTCGTGGTCTTTTGGTGGTTCGACCTTCAACAACAAAGACTCATTCGGTTTACTTGATTGTCAAGATTCGTTGATCGTTTGCTAATACACTACTAGTACTAGCATACTTCATTGTTTGCTAAGAACGTATTGTGTGTGGAACTTAGAGGAATCATACCTTTGATTCTTGGTGGTTTCGCGTGTGACGTTATACACACGCGTATATAGAAGACGGTGTTTACGGTTACCTTTAAACGGTGTATCGTTTTGTGCTAAAAGGTAACTTCTTCTATTCTTGTTAATTAATGTATTCTACATGTTATCTTTATTCCGCTGCGTACTCGTGTTAATTAATATGGTTAATTAGATTGTAAAACCCAACATTATTAACAAGGTAAACAAGTAGTTGATCACAGTGCATAATTTGGAGATTAAAATCCACAAGTCCTAACTAAATGCCTCTCTTAATGAATTGAACCTGCATTAAAGAGATGAAGTTATTTAGTCAACTAGCTTAACTGTGGAAAGTTGTTGGTAAAAATATTTAGCATAAATAGATTTTTAAATTAAGGCAAATATACTATTTTCCAGGGCTTATATATCTTCTTTCAAAAGGTATCATGACAAGTTTTAATTTCATGATACGATTTAATTTTAGTAAACCGATCTTCAACAAATACTAATAAAGATTCAAATTTCTAAATTTCATTCGTTAAACCTTAAATATATTTCACCTGTCACCTTTAATATCATTAAGCTTAAATGGACCTATCTTATATATTATTACAACATATATCTTTTTGTATAACACATATTGTAATAATATGTGGGACTTATATTTTACTAATAATCATAAAACTACATATAACATATTTATGTAATAAGCACATAAGTTGAATTATTTGTGAAATCTTACTAATTTTTTGAAAATTTCTACACATTAAAAACTTCTCTTCCAAGTATTGTGAAACAATAAATATGAAAAATCTCTGACAGGTTAAAGATTTTCGTGATGCATGATGATATATTTCCCTAAAATTGATCACACGTTTCTTTAAATAAAATTTGCCATCTCTCTATATATAATTTCTTCATGAAACACTTTTCTAAATCCTCTTCTTCTCAGCTTATTCACATTGTTAAGGTTAGTTTAACTTCATTACGAATTTGCAAAATCCAGATATTGGAGATATTGAGGATACGTCCACCAAACTCACATGATATTCATAAGATGAATATTGGATTTCCCCGCCACAAGAATATCACTTTATGGATCGACGTCATCAAGTGAATCTTGTACGTGATTTTATTTACATAAATCCTTAGACTTGAGATGCAAGTAGGTTTAGCATATGTGAATATTCCTTCTTGATATAGTTTAAGTTGTCCTGAATAAGGTAACTAATAAGGGCTATGTCAGAATGGTTTATGCCACATGATGACTGAACACTTGTAGTCAATATAGAATTTGTTCCTTCAAATTGATGAAGAAGATACCACTGGGCCCCTCATAGAAATAATCAGATGTGTGTATGGCCGTACCTGAAAACTCAAGAAGATATGTCTCATTGATTTTCAGTAATCTTGATTACTTCATATATGAGAAACAGAATCGTTAAATATGGAATGACATTGATCCATATCCAATTTAACAACGGTATCGGAAACAAAGGGATTGTAAATTCATAAATCATTTGTTCATGCCCTGTGAAACCACACTCGGATGTTTTTGGGAGCATTGGCGTGTTGCTAGACGCTTACCAATGTTATTATATTATTCATACATGTCCAAGTGGGAGCTGTTGGAATATGTCCAAGTATAAATTAATATATGTCCGGATTATTTATTCGAGCCTAAGGGGACGCACGCGTTAATACGTAAAACAATTAAAGAATATATTAAATGTAATATATTTATGTGATAAGCATAACTTATGTTAAATAGTTAAAGTAAATATTTAATGAGTTATTAATATGGCATTTAAGGAAAAAGAAAGTAACGGTTTTCTTTTTAATTGGCCATAAACCCCTATTAAGAAGGTGAGAGGGTTTTCCTTGAACAAGGTCTATATATAGGGGTTAAAGTTTTTCATTATTCATATCTTGAAAAACCTAAAAAACCAAAATTCGTCCTTGTGCCTCTACTCCTAATACTCGACCGAACTTCAAAACCCAAAAGGTTTCGGTTCTCTTGTTTCTTCCTTCTTGGTTCGATCGCAACAAAACGCACAAAGGGTTTATCTTTAGCAGTCCAAATACCTAATATTACCATTGAATAAAATGATTTAGAAGATTCAAAGTTTAAAATGCTTTGATTATCATGATTGATACACTAATTAGTTATAAAAGTTTTGGAAACTTTTGGTCAAATAATTTTCAAATGAACCAACTCAAACCAATGACCCAACTGAAAGTTTGGAACAGTACAAAATTAACCCTTATTGAACCAAACTTTTTTCACCGGTTTCCCAACATATCAAACCGGCACATCAAGTCACCATACATAGCGGTAAAGAACAAATATCGAGCCCTCATTCTTTTTTCAAACATTGATTACCTTTGAGATCGTTGCAATGCTTCATAGCGCGCCTTAAGTCTCAAATACTCCTGCTGACTACTTAGCTCCTACAACAACCATAAATATTATAACCATACTAGAATTATATATAGAGTCAAGTTATTTTGCATACCACTTTTTACTCACATACCAAGGGACACTTCTCAGCCGTTGATTATGTACGACAAGATCAAAGGGAAAAAAACACGGAAGGGCCATTCTTGCAAAAATTTTGAAAAACCATGCCAGAAGGATATAAAACTGTTAAATATGTAAACCAACCAATTACCTCAACTTTCACCTAAAAAACAACATACCACATCATACACATGTTCTCTCTCAACACATGTGAAACCCTAACAAAAAAATCCAAAAAAAATCTGTACAATAATTAACCGTTAAAAATCACGAAAATATAAACACAAAAAATGCAACCATAAACTGTAAATCAACCTAACTTTTGATAATTTTCTGATCAATTATTCGATATTGTTATTGGGATAAAATAATCTTAAAACTGAAAATGAGATTAACTTTAGAATATATTTTGATCCATTCATGTTTGCTCTGAAAAGATGGCTTATATGGTGATATGAGGCTTTGATGTTTTGAGTTCATTGTAGCTTCTGCTTTGATTTATGATGATCAAAGATTATTAAGACTTCAAACGTACCTCCCCCGAGCAAATTAGGTATTATTGCTGTTAATTTTGGTTACTTTTATGTTATAGATTATATAGGGGTCTTATATATAGGATCGTTTCATTTTGGGGGGTTTTTGTGTAGTTGACTTTTAGAACTTGTGTCAGGATAGGTGATTATTAGGGCTATTTTGAAGAATGTGATATGACGGGATATTTTGAGGGGCATGTTGAGTAATCAGGACTTGATTTATCGGTTATGACAGTGGGAAAAATAAAAATTTCATAGGAGATACATGATATGAGGCTTGCATAAGAGGAAATGGCAAACTGGATTATTTATCATATTATGCAGCGGAAATAAAAAATATCATAGATTTTGGTATAGAGAACAGTAGGAAAATATCACTGGAATGATAAACAACCAGTGAATATGGGATGATCATATAACCAAGTGTTAGTCGTGACAGTAATTAGCACATCACAACTGGTTTAAGATTTCATTATGACTGCAAAAATTACTCCTGTGTTTGTTAAGGTTAAGTTTAAGATTCAACTGATTATTAGATGTATATAAATCAAATTAGCACACTCACTCATAATACCTTATGGGAATGAAAGACATATTTGTTTATAGAGAAGTTACATTACTAGAGGTTGGTGTAAGCATAAAAAATGAAAATTGGACAGAAGTAATTGAAGCTAAAAGTAGGCAGCCTTTTAATGGAAAAATACTTGGAAACAAGTTTCTTATTGGTCATAAATATGTGTTTAATAGTTGGTGAAGCTCAAAGTAATAGCAGATGGAGAAAAGTGTCATTTGTGTTGCTGGTGTTAAATATTGATTACTTGTTTGTCCTTTAAGATGTGTCTTCGTAATAATGCAACATGCACTACTACAAAAAGTGCCTTTTAGACCGGTTGAATATCACTTTTAGACCGGTCACTCTGGGGGTCTGATAGGGGGGAGGTCCAAAAGATTATCAGTATTTTAGACCGGTTGGGGCACCGGTCTAAATAATCTGTCTTTTAGACCGGTTGGGGCACCGGTTCAAAAAGTTGTTATGCAGACCTTATGTATGTTATTTAGACCGGTTGTAGCACCGGTCTAAAAGTGTTATGCAGACTTTAGCCATGTTATTTATACAGGTTGGAGCACCGGTCAAAATACCAAAACACTCGCAAAAAAAAATCTAGAAAGAACAGTACTAAGCGAGTTTTCATAGAAAAGAATAAGCAATTAATAAGCAAACCCTTGTACCCAACACTATAATAACCTACATTCTGTAATTTAATAGAAAATCCATACCATAATCTGATTCGAAAAAGAACTACAACATCGGTTCAAACATAGACACCAATCCAACAACATCTAAATAACAACCACACGTGAGCTATTTGTGGTTCTTAATAGCACGTATCCCAGTTCCAAAGCGAAGCACTTCATCCTATAATCAGATAGGACACATCATATGCCCATGCTCCACGTGGATCGATATTATTTCAACAAGGTGATGATGACTAGTCCCGGGATCTATAGGTTTAAAAGATGCAAAATACATAAACGTTAATGATATATAAAACATCTATAGAAGGAGTACAGTTCAAAAAAAATAGAGCTAATGGATGCGTACCATTTTAGGGAAGTGAATTTGATGAGTATTCCCAAAAACCGTACATCCATCTCATGACATAATATCCGGAATTTGAGTCGACTTGTTGAAGATTGCACTACATTATAACATAATCAGAATTAGCAAACCAAACACCTCTATATTATATGCTCCTCCAACTGAAATCATACTTCACACAATACTAATGTGACAATGGTGATTACTTATTATTGGAGACTAAGGTAGGTTTGTTGAAATAAAAAGTAAACAGAAACTATATGATGTCGTAAAACACTTCTGCATTTTTTTTCAAAAATTATGTTATTGAAGTTTTGTCAAAAAAATAGAGAAACTTAATTTAGGGAAATGCATTTATGCGAGTTTTTTCACAAATATATTGTTTATGAGTGATATTATTTACTGAAGTCAAGCTTATGTCAAGATTGTTCACCTTAACAAATTAACATGATTGAACAGCCAAACATAGTTAATAATTTCTCTAAAAGGACTAGATAACCATATGGTCTAAATTTAATAGTTATAACTTACCCAAAAACTACATGATTCATATCATGATAGGACACTCTATTCTTTTCTGTTTGGATATCGAATTATACTTATACCTATCAGAATAAACTGACTACACACCTACTGTTTTGCCTATATTCTGCTGCCAAATGGTATCAAGTTTTAAAACCAGAAAACCCGTTAAAATATTACCGCTTTACCTGATCAGACAAGACCCGTTTGATTCAGTTTTTTAATTGACCATTCAGGACGGTTTTCGGAACATACAAGGGACAATTTACATGGAATATACTGGCCAATGTCCATTTCCCCTTCTAATAAACAGTAGTCTGGAACGCTGAAAGGTTACTCACTTGCGGTTCTTCTTCTTGTCCTTATAACGAAGGACAGCATCATTCCTTACTTATGAAGCTCCACAGTCTTGATAATCACCAGCCGTGCTCTCCCCAGTGAGATTTGAAAATGATATATTAGAGTATTGGCTCCCATAACAAGGGTTCGGTTCGGTTTTACAGCTACTTAAAGAATCAGCAGATGCTGCATTACTATAAGCTGGTTGAGCTCCATTGTTATGTCCAGTCGGATAAAGGATACTCTAACAATTAAAAAAAAGGGTATCTGTTAACAGGAGCATTATGTGTTGAGAAGATACTGCGTAATATATTATTGATATGTTGTGTGTTTGAGTGTCTATCTTAAATTATTCGGACACATCCAGTCACCATCTTGCTGCCATGCTTTTGGTGGAGCGTTTCCAGAAGCATCACCACGTCCTCTACCCATTCCACCACTTTCAGCGACTAAATTTGGTTCAACAAGTGGTGCAATCACATTACGTGAGTTTTTTTGACTCTGCCATTAAAACTTCAATAATTGTCCCATGAAATTCCTTATTGTTAAACCATTCTACAGCAGCTTGTGCAGCATACGGATCCTCATAAGTCACTGTAGCATCTCCTTTAGGTTCGTTTGTTACCTTGTCTCGATATATCCATATCTTTGGCCGACCTGTTCTTTTATCTTTCTTTAGCAAACCAATACAGAAGTTAATAACTTTATTATATCCATACGGATCCTCATAAAACACATTTTATTATATCCATGTCATAAAGCCAATACAGAAGTTAATAACTTTACCTGCTTCTTTTTTTAAAAGCCAAGTTAAAATCATTCCCTGTTGTTGGTGAAACCGCCCCCATTTATATATAGTTTCATTAAGCAATCCCAAACACCCCTCTTACTAAGCATTCTTCATCAGCTATGTTTTGTGTTAGTATCAATCATACAATCAACTAAGCCGCTAAGCTCTTCACAATAAAATCTACAAATATAAAACACATTTCAGAGTTCTAATATAGAGATACACATTCGTATTTATAACCAACTAACTCATTATTGTGATCCATCTTTCCTATAAATAATTGGAATCAACAAAACTTTAATCTACTGACCATAATTCTTCTTTGGTGTCTGCATTGGCCATTAGCAAACATAACCAACAGTTGGTCCATAATCCCTAATTCCATCATTCACACATTAATATGTCAACAACCAACAGTTGCCTCTAACAAATCATTCACGCATATAAAATCTCAAAAATTTACCACTAATTTACAAATTTACCACAAATTTATGTATATTAATAATTAGTTAATTACTGCTTAATCCAACAAAAATATAACATAATCTCACAAATTTATCACTAATTATATGAGTTACAACATATAGAAACTTAATGATAATATTAAGACTACTCACCAGTGAGGGGTTTGTTTCGGCTGCTGTTTTGGAGGACGGGTTGTATGAGCGGCGATGGTAATTGACTTTAGTGGTCAGGTTTACATAACGGTCAAACGGTGATGGTGTGGAGCTGCGCCAATGGTGAGGTAGGTGACGGTGAAGTGGTTAGGGTTAAATGGTACTTTAGATCTAGATGTATGGATGGTGACTTATGTTTTTGGGGGAAGATTGAAAAGTTTGAAGACCAAATGAAAATAAATCCCACCCAAAAGTTTATAGGCTGAAGATTGAAAAGTTTGAACACGAAATGAAAATAAATCCCACCCAAAAGTTTATAGACAGGTGTATTGAGTTTCAACCGGTACAAATGTGTTTTAGCATTTAGACCCGTGGATATGCAAGTAACAGGTCTAAAAGAGTTCTTTTATGGACCGGGCTATTTCATTTACACCGGTCTAAAAGCATTTTTCTTATTTGGACAGGTGGAAATCAAACTAACCGGTTTTAAAGGTTTTTAGGTGGGCTAAATTGTCATTTAGACCTGTGTTATTTATAAGAGGTCTTTATATGGGGGTCTAAAAGACGTTTTTTGTAGTAGTGAATATTGATACAACGCTGAAGATATGTTGAAATACTGTTACCTTTTAACTTCTATGTCCACTCTTAATAATTTGGTGTCTGAAAATCAAAGATAGAACCCATGTCAGAGAGTTTAGGCCGGTCAATTAATTAAGAAATCGATTTTTAAAACATTGCATTATTGTTTCAACGAATTATTGACATTAGTATTTATAAGGATAAAATTCATCAGTGATTGTCATGAGTTCATGACTGATTCCAGCCTAGAACATAACCATAAAGTCAAAACTTCTGTCAATACATTCTTAGCGTTAACTACCAAACAAATCAACACTGATAACGATCACTGGAAAAGTACCGCTCCAAGATCTAACCGCTACTGTCTCTTGCGAGTCTGAAACATTAAATAATAAGAAATGGGAAGGGATTGAAGGCCAAATGTAATGTGGATCGAGATATGTGAATAAAGTGGCGATTTACTGTTGGATATACAATCTTTGTTCTTGAGTTGATTATATAAAAACAAAGGATAAGAACTAGAATCTAACATATATATACAAAAATATCTCAGTTTACCCAGAAACCAAATAAAAGCCATATCATGCTATGAGGTGTCCGAATCGCCTCCATCTTTCACCTAGCGTAAATGATAGGTCATGGTACAAATGAATTCCATTAACGTTGATCTTTCCAATAAAAGTTACAAGATATTGCAAGAAGAAAATGAGATTCAAAAACCACGTTTGAATCAACATCCCATGAAAGACGATATACATGTTATGTCAAATATGGATCAGATAAATATATGCAAATAAGACACTTCAATTAAATAAAAGTCAAAGACAATCTGTATGACACCCACAATATTGAAATTAGGAAAACATCTCACAGAATAAAGAACCCCAATAGAGATATGATAAATGTTATTGCAAAGAAAATGATACGAGGGGACAAGCCCAGGACTTGTGGTCCAGCAACCGAGTGCTCGCGGAACACAAGTATTTTTCAACACACTAGAAAAACAGCAATTATCAACTGCCTCAAAAAATTCGTTGTAAAAAGACTACAGTTCTCGTTGAACAATGCCATACCGCTAAGCGGAACATTATGATAATGTCCCATTAATATTGACGTTAATATACGAATAGGATACGCGGAGGGTTAATCTATTGAAATATTATTTATGAATTAAAGATATAAAAATAATGAATATGAGCTTTACAAAGAGATGCGAGAAGACTTTAATACAACCTCTTATGAGTTCTAGGCATATTAAAGATCGAGATTCTGAGAAGACTGTATCAAAAATAATTGGGGACAAGAATTGGGCTTATGGAATCAGATAAATAAGAGAGTACAAAGGAGCAAGCTAAAACATATTAGATGATTGGCTACAACAAAACGAATAATTGAGCGAAGAGCATAATAGGGGGGACGCATCCACGAGTAATGATACATGGTACAAAAAGAGAGTTCAGACAGACGATGCAGCGACTACTAGTTGTGAGCAATACAGGTATTTCCAATAATGGATCCCTCCGACTCATAATGAAACAAGGAGGTAAAAAAGGTACAACTATTTGTTCTATAATGTTTATGATCCATTTAAAACGTATTTCAAGTTGATTGTAATATCTGACGTCTGAGGTAGCTAACCAAAGAAACTACCCACACGCTACCACACAGGAGCGTCGTCCGTCTAGCTGCTTATTTTGGTCGGCCACTCGACACCACAATAACATCAATTTGATACGAATAATGATCTAACAATTAGTATAAAGAGCTAGGCTATTAGGTTGATTGTTTATTATGTCTCGCATGATTTTTTTTCTGTGCAAAAGGTCCTTGTTTTCTGGTCATCAAATGGTCAAGCCTTTCATTTTTTTTCTAGTCTCTTTATGTCCAGATATGTCTTTTGAGTAAAATTCGTGTTTTTTGGTGGAAGTTTAAGATTTTTCTGGGTATTTTTTTGCTCGTGCTTCCTCCGAACCAGTCGAGTTCATAGTATGAATTCTAGGCGAGTTAAGGCTTTTGGACAGGCGAGTTAAATTTTTCCAATCGAGGGAGTTAACGTTCCAACAACTTAAGTGTCAGGCGAGTTAACTCGGGTGTAATAGGTGAATTAACTAAAGGTATGTCTAGGCGAGATAAAAAGTCATTTTCTAGGCAAGTTATAAGCTCAAATTCAAGCGAGTTTAGCCAGGTTTTCAGGCGAGTTCAATTTTTTTTTAAAAACACTCAAAACAGGCGAGTTAATCACTAAAGCGAGTTAAACCGGTACCAGGCGAGTTAACATCTTATAACTCAGGCGAGTTAGGTTATGACTCAGGCGAGTAAAAGTGTTTCACCTTCAGAGTGTTTGACCTCAAATCTAAGCCTTCATTTATCAAAAATGAAAAATGAAAAAGAAGAGAAATAACTAATGCTCGACAGACTACAACAAACGACAACAAACTAACCCATCACTACCCTAAAAAATCCACTTTCAAAAATCTATAAACACTCATCACTAAACCCAACTGTTAACATAAAAATATACCACCTCACGTCTCTTTTCAACACATTTCCACAAACTCAATCTCAAAACAGAATAAATATAAGAAAGATCTCAGTTTTCTTTTTTTTCATGTTGAACAAATATATATGTAGACCTTTAAAGATCCGAAACACGAAAGAAAAATACATCATCGATCTAAAAACTCAAATCAAAAACAAAAACCAAAAAGAAAAAATAGCTTACCCGAGACCTCATTAAAGGATCTTAGCCGAAATCTTGTGCATTTGTTCACGTTTGAATAAATCAAAATCACAAAGTGTTTACGAGCTTGAAGATAACAATAAGGGTTTGATTTTTGGTGTAGGGTTAACTAATTCGTGAAGAAAGAACCAAAAGTGAAGGGATCTTTGTATTTCGAAGTTAATGAAACAAGAATACCATATAAGGTTTAGAGCTGAAAGAAACGGTCTTTTATCTCTTGCAATTCTTAGGTTGTGTGGCTAAGTGTATTGTTTTTCCCTCTTTCTCTTTCTAATAAAACTTTCATTCTTTCCACCCTCTCTTTCTCTCTCTAGTATCTCAGCACCACCACCATGGTAGTGGTCGGCTGGTTTTTCGGTTGGCCATCCGACACCACAATAACATCAATCTAATACGAATAATGATTTAACACAAAGAGAATTATGTTGATGTGAAGCAAGTGGGACATGAGGAATTTTCGGTTAGTGAGAAGAACGTGTTGTAAATTTGAGCTGGTGTGATGAAGAAAATGGACAAGGCTAGTCTTTTCGATAAGACCCCATGAAGTGGGTGTGAGTCGAACTTAACACCCCGTTAACAAACAAAAGTGCTTAACCGGAGACAAGTCGGGCTTTTTTGTTTTTTCTACGATTTAGGTTATTGTACTAAAGGAGGTGGTTTCTAGCATGCTTGCTGCACTTGTACAGGTATAAGATGGGCTAAGGTATGTGAATTTTTGCCTATTTTCATCTTAATTTTTTTTACTTACTTAAAGATTTTGATTTGGCGGTATCTACTGCGCAGAGACTGTTTTGTCTCTACGGCATGTACAACGTAGAAGTTATTTTAATATGTGAAGTGGACATACTAATATTGGGATAAAGAGGAAGCTAGAAAATAATATAAGACTATTCTATGATGCCTGCTAGGAAATAGAAAACTTTATATCGATTTCTCTCTTGCTGCTCTATGTCTACTTGACATATCTTGATTTTCCTTTCACAACGTTAACACAGGATTCACCTTACCTATTCGTTGAAATATATAAGACTTTCATTAAATGTACTAATAATGAACACTAAGGGGTTGTTTGACAACAAATATAATTTAGCGCTGAATGAGTCAATGAAGCTGAATGAATCAAAGATGCTAAACGAAACATACGGGCTGTTTGACAAAAAATATGATTTAGCGCTGAATGAATCAATGACACTGAATAAATCAAAGATGCTGAACGAAACATAATTCTTAGTAAAAATGATTTTTTGATTAGTATCCTGAATGTAAAGCGTATATATTTTTTTCATATAATGAAATCAAATCGATTATTTTATTTGATAAATATTGGAAGTTACATCATTTTTAAATTATGAGATGAATTAAATAAATAAAATACCTTAAAGAAACAAAATAGAAGATGTTATATAGTATAATCAATATAAATTGCCCTTAAAATGATGTATAACAAAACATCAATATAAATTGAAAGCTAAAATTAAAGCCTAGGCAATCACCAAATATATATAATAAGTATATGCAAAGTGTTTTGTGTGTTTTTAGATGAAGATATAGGCTTTTGAACGGTAGAGCAACCCCCTCCTTTCATGGCCCATTCAGTACTAAATTGACCCATTTAGCGTTACTTTTTTCTTTACCAAACAACATCTCTACTAACCGATTGGGTAGTAAGCGCTGAGTCATCTTATTCAGTTGCTATCAAACACCTCTTAATTATTAATCATTTAATTATCTTTAAGACTGCAGGCCGTCCAAAATTACACCGCCTGGCTTAGATTAATTCACATTCCGTCCATGATCATAGAGGTTGTTGAACCGACTTAATGGCACACTCAAACGTCCTTCTATTTTTCGCTGCATAACAATGTCATATAAAGACCGTCATAGCTAAATAACATACATCAAAACAATTCATGCGAGGCGGGCCTTCCACGACAAAAACTATGAGTGAAGGGTCACTAGATCATCATATCGATGCAAATATTATCCGAATTAAATCCACAAACCACCACTAGAACCAATTAACCTTGAAGAAAGCATAATTTGTTTTTGTACAAAATAAAATGTCATCACTTATACGCAACAAACAACATTCCTTACTTTAAGCATAATCTAAAACATCATAACCCATGGATAAATAAAAAAACCGCAAACTACAACACGCAACAATTGCATCCCAAATAGATCCACAAAAGCCTAACAAATTACGTGTACAACAACATTAGCTTAAAAATCAACAATAGACATAAACCCTACCACCTCTAACTAAACATTTGGCTAATTATTCTGATACGTTAAAACAATTCTAACTCTAAACATACAACTTAAAAAACCCCAAATTTCAATACGAACATAGACAAATCAAGTAAATAAAGGAAAAGCCATAACTTAAAAACAATATGAGCCAAATAACACACAACAAAACAATTCATGTGAGGCGTTTTTTATTTCACGACAAAAAGTACGACTAAACGGGTCATTAAATCATCGTATCGTTGATATGTGTTTAATCACATATCAATTTTCCTTAATAAAACGAGCTAAAAAGACCAATAATGACCAAAAATACATAAAAATGCATTGTATATGTGTATTTCATGAATTGTGTCTTGCAGGTATGGATATATCACAAAAAGGACAAAAACGAAGCCAAAACGGATAAAACCGAGCACGGGAATGGAAAGAGTGCAAGAAATCGAAGCCGAAGGCATATTCATTTTTTATGGGCCAACCCGTAACCCATTTATTGTAGCCTTTCCCTCCTAATTTCACTTTCACACAGAGCAAAAGAACGCATACGGGTAAATCCCTCTCCACCCCATACACACGTATGCTTCTAGAAGGATAAGCCTGACACCTCCACGCTTGCAATCCCCGAGAACCTCATTGGCTAATGATGCGTGGAAATGATCTAACAGTGGATTGAAGATTAGATGCAAATCAAGGGCTTGGGTTTGAGCTTGAAGACGCTCCTAGAGGTTCTGGATCCTTCTGTTTAACATTATAAATAAGAGGGTTTCACATAGAAATGGATATCTAGCTTTTAGTAACTTAGTGTAGCTTGTAGTAGCTTAATGTAATTTTCAGCTTATTTCCAGCTTTTTTTGAATGTAATCTCCCTTTTAATCTTTGTAATCTCTTTTGGTATTAATAAAATTCAAGTTTCATTTATATTGTGCTTTAAA
>BQNB010134397.1:6256-18318 GCA_026074375.1 Tanacetum coccineum | reverse complement strand
TAGTACTTGTGTCAAATTTAAAAAACAAGCAATGTTTCTCACCCCAATTATAAAACATTTATTCAAAATGAGTAAAAGAGTGGGGCTATGAACTCACCTTATGCGAGTTGTGGATCAAAAGAAATCAATCAAGTGAAGATAAATCTCACAGTCCTAGCGACAACCTAGCATATAGTTGTCGTTTAGAATAATGTACAACGAATAATGCTTAACGCAAGAGCTGATCATCCGAGCATGAGTAGACATGGCGTATCCTTTTCAAAACGTACTTTCGAAAGTTATAAGTTTTAACAAGTCTTGACACTTTGAAACATCTTTTAAAATATTTCGTCTTTTAGTGTATTTTGTCTTTTAGTGTATTTCGTCTTTTAGTGTACTTCGTCTTTTAGTGACCCGATAAATCAAAGTTGACTCAACAACCATAAATGTTGACCTAACTCGACGCTTAACGTTATTCTTCATTTTATCATAAGTTTGATAATAAAATTATATTTTTCGACGCATTTAATAAAATATCCGATCGATTTTCGACAACACCGCACATATTACAACAAATTCATTCTAAACCTAAACCTCTTCGACTTTCAATTTACGCTTCCAACAAAACAAACATCTAACTTAATCTCTTCACCAACAATATTTAAGCTCGATATAAAATAAATATCAATAAATAACATAGCCGTAATAATAACAATATATATATCAAAATAGTCACAACGAACTTTTAAACGCAAAAGTACAACTACTTTTTATGCTCTTCCATTTATAAATAAAAAGATTAAACTTTGAGACTTATAGTTTTATAGAAAAATAGGTAATGGTTTTCACAACGATCCGCTTTGTACACCTTGTTCGGAATGATCATATGAATGCAAAAGTACAACTCATTTATGAAAAAGTAGAGATGACTTGCAAGGAAACACGACGAAAGTTGATTAGAAACTAAGAACAACCCAAATGTTGTTTATAAACTACCCGGAAGAAATAACAATCAACCTCGAACAATATATCTTCAAATGGTTTGATCAAAGATTAAAAAGAAATGGATTTATGTGTGTGTTTGTAGGCGTTCGAACCAAGAGAGGAAGAAAGAAAAGAGAGAACAAAGTGTGTGTGAAATGAATATGCAAATGATTAAGATAACATATAAGCTAGCTCCAAAAATCACAACACATGCATGTATGTGTGTGTATGACCGGCGTGGGGACAAGGAGTCCTAGGGGACCAATTTGATCTCCCAATCAAACCCTTGTGTGTACATGTCCTTATGCCAAAATATGGGAAACTTGTCTCTTGATTTGAATTTCAAAATTTTGGCATTCCTAAGTGTATATGTATGTGTATATCCGGTTACAACAAGGCCAAGGGGGGGGGGACCAAAAGTGACCTCTAACATTCTAGGGATATCATGCATGCATGTGAATTTCCAAGGCTTTGCATGCACATGCATAGGTATAGATCAAAACACGTATCACGTAAGTAACGGAACGAGTAACGGTATCACGAAAAATTATGAAATTTTAAATATTTATTAAAAACATAAAAACGCGTTCAATGACGAAAGAATACGATGAAGTACAGTATGGTTCGCTCTCGGAGACGATTCTCAGATATTTACGGGACAACTTCCCGGTACGCGTAAAAGTTATACGAAACTTATAAAGATTCAAATTATTAGACGAAATACTGAAAGGAAATTTACGGGTTGTGACATTCTTTCCCTGTTAAAAGAGCTTTGTCCTTAAAGCTTATGGCACAACCTTTGCCACGGGTGCAGAGTTGGTGAAAAGGTGCGGGTATATTTTTTTTGCATTTGGTCTTTACGTTCCCAGGTGAACTCAGGACCCCTCCTAGAGTTCCAGCGTACTTTGACAATCGAAATACGACTCTGCTTCAGACGCTTGACCTCACGCTCCATGATCTCGACAGGTTCTTCGATGAAGTGCAATTTGTCGCCAACTTGGATTTCATCCAGTGGTATAGCAAGAGGTTCATCAGCTAAGCATTTCTTCAAATTCGAGACGTGAAACGTACTATGAACTGTGACAACCATGGCTTGAGCAAGTTAGTCAAACCGTTAGTGTTGACTTGTGAATCTGTTGTAATATATGGTGTATGTGATTATATGTGTTTATATGTGTTTATGTGGATTATGTGGGAAATTGGTAGTCAATCTATTGAGTGTGATCATCTCAATGAGATTGGAATGGTGGTGAGATTGGTTGAATTCATTTCATTTACTTTTGGTGACAAGGAAATGATTTTGGTGATTTAAGCAGTTTCGTGTTAATTGTGTAAGTAATTATTACATATACGTATTTATGTGTTAGTAAAATTAGGTATGAATAGGCTTTAATGGTTAGAATAAGAAAGAAATGAAATTTCTATATTTGGAAAGTTAGGTTTAATGAAAATGAAAAGTTATTTATTTTTTTAAAAGTCTAGTAAATTGCGTTTACGTAAAAAGGTATACTCAAATAAGCTTAGGTTTTTATGAAAAATTAAGGAAATGTTAATAAATAAGTAATTAATAAGTAAATAAAAATAATAAAAAATATATATATAAGGGGCCATTCGGCCGGTTTTGGGAAAAAATAAAAAGGAAAAGAGGAAAAAAAGAGTTGTAATTGGAAACAAATTCTAATTAGGAATTATCTAGGATTTATAATGAGGCCTATAAATACAAAATAAAATCCTTAACCCTCCCCCCCCTTGTGAGAATCGGTCGACCAAAGAAGAAAAAGAGGAGAAAAAATTAGGGTTTTGCTTTTGTGAAGAAAACAAGTTCTAAGGTAAGTTTTAATTAATCTTTGTTAATTATTAATCTTATGTAAATAATTATTATGATGGAATTAGGGTTTTATAAAATCTGTAAATTAATGATGTTTAATCATATTGCAATAATTAGGGTTTAATTAGGATCATATAGGTGTATTCGTTAGGGTTTAGATCGTGTTAGAACTTGATTTAGATTGGGGCAGAATTTAGGGCTGTGTTGTTCGGCTGTTATCTCGATGATGGTAATAGATTGTTAAGTTTCTGGTGTCTATGATGTATCTCAGAGAGTCTAGTTTCCAGAACATCCGGCCTCGAAAGTTTTTAAGGTCGGGAAGTCATTCAATTGTTGGTTACGAGAAAAGTTGTCAAAGTAGTAAATTCGGGTCAGATTTTAGTCAGATTACGAGGTGTAATAAAAACCCCCACTTAAAAATTTGAATAAATTAGTCCAACCTACAATAGTTTATTCTAATGTTGTCTAATTTAAAAATCCCCTAAACGAGAGCTTCTGATTTGGAGTCTAAGTATGGTTTTTACGTCCAAACTTTTTAGTGTGTGATCAGATTCGAAACTGAGTAGTTAAAAGTTTGATTTTATTTGGGCTACTTAATAGGGGAAATAAATTAGTGGAAAAATCATGGAGATAGTAGACTCATGGTATTGAACTTGTGATTTTTGGTAAAATTTATAAAGCTTAGTAGGTATGGTTTAGAAAATGGTAAAGTGATGTCAAAATTCTGCGTTTTCTCGGGTAAATTGTAAACTTTGGAAAGTGTGTAAGCAAGTTGGTTTAAGGTTGGTCAAGGTGTCGTGGTGACCCATGAGGGTAATTAAACACCTTAGACATCCATAATATGATTGTTACATGGGTATAAGCATTTGGCTTGGTCGTGTGTAACACGTGTTTGTTTTGATTGTTTAGTTTCGTGCAAGGATTTAGAATTTGCTTAAGCATCAGGTGATTTTCATAGCCCCTATTTCTTAAGTTTTTCTTAGGGTTGAAAAATGATGCTATGAGATTAAATTTTTTTAGTTACTGTATAAATTGAGTTTTAAATGAGCATGGGCTATACGTGACCTATTGTATTTATGTGCCTACTTTGCTATGGGTTAGATCGGGGACACTTCCGTTCCCTTTATGTTTTTTGTTTTTTTTTTTTTTTTTTTTTTTAGATGTTTTTTGTTGTGCTTAAGCGTGACCGTCTTAGGGGGGTGCATGAGGATTGTTAGAAGTGAGCGTGATCGTCTCATTGCTGTGGATTGTTGATAGTGAGCGTGATCGTCCTCATTTGATGTGGATCGGGGATACGTCAGTTCCCTTTTTGATGGATGTTGATCGTGACCGTCTCAACATGGTTTTTGGTGTGGTTCTTGTTAGCTTGTATGATAGTTCGTTTAATATCCTGCTATGCTATGTTTTATTTATCACAGTAATTGGTTTTAAAGGATTGTTATGTGTGTCTTAAACCTATGACTCTCACCAACTTTATGTTGACGTTTAAGCATCATTTTCAGGTGAGCATCATGGGAATAAGATAGAGAGAAGTGGCTAGAAAGAGACCATAGGATGTCAATGAATTTATTGCTTTATTGTCTTGATTTTGCCATTGGTTTGGAATATGGATAAATTGTTGCAATGTTTTTGTATTGGCAAGAACTTCCTATCCATTAATAAAGCGCCTTTTGGATTTTGGTAGTTTTATGGTAATATGTTATGGACACTTTGTGTGTCTATGCTTTAAACTTTATTTATTTCATATAGAATTCTCTGTATAGACGCCATTGTGTTGTGATGATATCCTTTCTCATTACGCCTCGCGTTTCCGCCTTGGCGGGGTGTGACAGATTGGTATCAGAGCCAGGTTTATAGAGAAGTAGGTGGTTTGGCCTAAACTATAACCTAGGAGTCCTTCATGTAGTTGCATTTTAAAGTTTAAGTGTTTTACTACGTATCTATTATATTTTCTTGCTATTCGAAAGCTTGATATTTTTTGTATTTTCGTATACCTTATGTAATATGGTATATATTATGTTTTATTAAGGTGGCCATGTCTCCCCCTATCCGTAGAAAGTATCGTGATTCGGTTGCTTTTGTAACTGGGTGTAAGAGGATTAAGAATTGCAAGCGGTGTAACCGCAAGATCTGAATTCCTATTGGCATGTGGCCGTGTAGAGTTGAAGAGAAGATGAACTTGAAGGAAGTCGATGGGAAAATGGTCGAGGAGATTGAAACAAAGATAATTGCAAAGGATGGCCCTGTCACCACAGTTCCTGAGAATTTTCAAGGTTATGAAACGTCTGAAGAAGAGCCGGTGGAACAACCTAGAAGACATGACTTGTATGGATTTGTGGACCACCCATAACTTCAACAAGAAAATCCCATGAATGAGTTTGCACCACATCGAGTGCCTCAGCCAGAGGGTAACATGAATGGATGGTTGATAAAAGATGAGGAAGAATTTTTTAGGAATGAGGTGGACTCGGACCTTGAGTCCACCGCAAGTAGTAAACCTGTGTGGAAGAAGACAACTAAAGCTGATTCTGACCGCGCGTCTCGTAACTGCCCGTATTGTTCTAAGTGATCAATATGTTTTAGCTTGTTTTCTTTCTTTCGACGTTTGGAGCCATGTTAGGAATGTTATTTTCAATTTTTGGATTCTGAGTATTTAATAATAAAAGTGATTATTAGGATTATTCCTTGTGTTATTTGTTGTTTTCATTTTTTTAGTGTTATGTGGTGTGTTTATCTCATGAAGTGTCTTCATAGGAGGGAGTACAACTGTGAAAGGGGGCATCTATAATTATGGTGGCCAACATAATTATACATGCGCCACAACACAGGTGGACTTGCACAGAATATTGCAATGGATTAGTTGTTGATGCATTGTATGTATGTATATGGTTATTAAGTGTATGATAAGATCATGATCCTTATTATATCGTCTAATGTATATAAATTTTATATCTTATAGAAAATGGCTCCATCACGCCGAAGTGGTCCCAACAACGACAACGAGAACCCCGACATTGCTGCTCTTATCGCACAGCAATTGCAAACCATTCTTCCTCAGATTGTCACCCAAGTGACTAACAACGTGAATAATGCTAATAACGGTAATGGAGGAAATGGAAATGGTGGGAACAATGGATGCAACTATTAAGGCAATCCAATCTTTGTAATCCCCAAGGAAGATGATGTAAATGGAGGAGCGATCGTACCTAACATCGAGATCGAGAAAATGGAGAATGTGATTGATAATAGTGGTTGCGCTGAGAACCAAAAGGTGAGATATGCTGCTAGCTCACTGGTGAATAAGGCTTTGACTTGGTGGAATACCCAAGTTCAAGCAAGAGGTCGTGAGGCTGCAATGGCCATGACATGGAATGAGTTTAAGGCACTACTTGTGGAAGAATTTTGCCCAAGCAATGAAATGGAGAAGTTGGAGAATGAGTTTTGGAATCATAAGATGGTGGGAGCTAATCATGCTGCCTACACTGATAGGTTTCATGAGTTGGCTAAGTTGGTTCCGCATCTGGTTACACCTGAGTCATCTCGTATCAAGAGGTACATAGCTGGGCTGGCTTCGGAGATTAGGGGGATGCTTCGAGCAACTCAACCAACTACCATTCAAAATGCAATACTAAGGGCTGGAATACTGACTGACGAGGCAGTCAGCTGTGGTACCTTGACAAAGGGTAATGATAAGAGAAAGGCAGTAGAGGAGTCTAGTAAGTCAGGAGGATCGTGGAAAGACAATAAGAATGCAAAGATGGGGACAGGGTTTGTGGCGACGGCCCCTCCTAGAAATGAATCCGCGAGCTCAAATCCTAAGTGTAGCAGGTGTAATACTAGTCATCCAGCAAACGGGCCCTGCAATGTGTGTTTTAACTGTCAAAAACCGGGCCATTTTGCCAGAAATTGTTTGGCACTGATTAGACAAGTGACTCCGGTGAATGCTGTTAGAATGGGTAACAATCCGAGAGTGTGCTATGAGTGTGGAAGCCCTGATCACTTTCGCAACACTTGTCCCAAGATGAATAGAGCACCTGGTCAAGCAGGGAATCAGTTGGCATTAGAGGCCAACCGTAGCAGTGGAAATCAAGTGAGAGGAAGAGCTTTCAATGTGAACGTGAATGCAATAGAGGTTGTTCAGGATCCTAACGTTGTGACGGGTACGTTCTCTTTGAATGATCACTTTGTTACAGTACTTTTTGATTTTGGAGCTGATTTTAGTTTTATATCTACTAAATTTGCACCCTTGCTTAATGTGAAACCTAGTATTGTGAGGTAGCTGATGGGAAGAAGGTAGAAGTAGATAGAATTATCCGTGACTGCAAACTAGAACTATAAAGTCCCCTGTTTAGCATAAACTTAATACCTTTAGGTCATGGAAGTTTTGATGTGATTGTGGGAATGGATTGGTTGTCCCAACATAAGGCTATTATTGTGTGTCATGAGAAGGTGGTAGATATACCAGTTGGAGGAGGAGGACAACTTATAGAGTTCACGGGGAACGAACTATAGGGATCGCCAAAGCATTGAATAGCGTGAAGGAGGACGAACCAAAGTTAGGCGATATATCCGTAGTATGTGATTTTGAGGATGTGTTTCCAGAAGACTTGTCAGGATTACCCCCGCAACGACAGGTTGAGTTTCGCATAGACTTAGTTCCTGAAGCGACAAAATTTAACCGAATGCGAAATCTCCATATCGTCAAGCGCCTTCGGAGATGCAAGAATTTTCTAGGCAGCTTCAAGAGTTGCAAGACAAGGGTTTCATTAGACCAAGTTATTCGCCGTGGGGAGCGCCGGTGTTATTCGTCAAAATGAAGGATGGCTCACTTCGTATGTGCATTGATTATAGAGAATTGAATAAATTAACGGTTAAGAATCGCTATCCTCTTCCGAGGATTGATGATTTATTTGACCAACTACAAGGATCGCGTTATTTCTCCAAGATAGACCTTCGGTCAGGTTATCACCAACTACGCGTGCATGAAGACGACATTCCAAAGACTGCGTTCCGAACGAGATACGGACATTTTGAGTTTACGGTTATGCCTTTTGGGCTAACCAATGCACCTGCAGTTTTTATGGATTTAATGAATTGGGTTTGCAAAACCATATAAGATAAGTTTTTATCACATGTTCATTGATGACATCTTGATCTACTCGAAGACGAAAGAGGACCATGAGGTTCATCTAGGATTGGTGTTGGAGTTACTAAGGAAGGAGAAGTTGTATGCCAAATTCTCCAAGTGTGAATTCTGGTTGCAAGAGGTGCACTTTCTTGGTCACGTTGTCAACCAGAATGGTATACATGTGGACCCAAGCAAAATAGAAGCAGTAAAGAATTGGAAGACCCCTACGACTCCTCTGAGCTTCGATCATTTGGGAGTAGCCGTACTCTACTACTACCGACGGTTTTATAATTGCAAATTTCTTCTCCAAGATTGCAAAACCTCTTACCTCGTTAACTCAAAAGAATTAGAAGTACGTGTGGGGTACGGAGCAGGAAGAGGCTTTTTAGACCTTAAAGAACAACTTGTGTGATGCACCAATATTGACGCTACCGGATGGAGTTGAAGATTTTGTATCCCTATTGTGATGCATCGAACCAAGGATTAGGTTGTGTACTCATGCAAAGGGGCAAAGTGATTGCTTATGCATCAAGACAGCTAAAAATCCATGAGCGGTTGTGTTTGCTCTTAAGACTTGGAGGCATTATCTGCTATGGTACAAAGAGTGATATGCAATACGGATCAACAAAATTCCTTCAACACATTTTTGATCAGAAAGAGCTGAATATGCGTCAAAGGAGGTGGATCGAGTTGTTTACTGACTACGAGTGTGAGATTCGCTACCATCCTAGTAAGGCGAACGATGTGGCTGACGCGTTAAGTAGGAAGGAGCGGCTGAAACCAAGACGTGTAAGAGCAATGGCTATGACCATTCAGAATGGAATGAGAGAGAAGATATAGGCAGCCTAGAGTGAGACGTTTAAGCAGGAGAATATACTTGCAGAAAGCCTGCATGGTTTAGATCAACAGATGGAAAAGAAAGAGGACGAGAGTTTATACTTTATGGAGCGTATATGGGTTCCATTAGTTGGAGGAGTGAGAACGGTGATCATGGATGAAGCCCACAAGTCTAAGTACCATATGCATCCGGGAGTGGATAAGATGTACCATGATCTTTGAGATATGTATTGGTGGCTGGGAATGAAGAGAGATATTGCTACATATGTTAGTAAGTGTTTGACGTGTTCTAAAGTAAAGGCTGAGCACCAAAGGCCTTCAGGCTATGCAAACAACCTGAAATACCAAAATGGAAGTGGGATAAGATCACTATGGATTTTATCACTAAGCTAAACCTCTGTCAAAGAATGGGCAAGACACGATTTGGGTCAAAGTTAGATGACTGGACTAAGTCACTTAAAGCATCATTAACTGGCTATAAGAGAAGACTATAGTACGGAAAGATTGGCAAAGACTTACATCGATGAAATACTCGCGCTACATGGAGTTCCCGTGTTGATTATTTCAGATAGAGATGGCCGGTTAACACGCGATGCGCAGACTTGTAACAAAAGGCTTTTAGGACGAGGTTTGGATATGAGTACGGCTTATCATTCACCAAACGAATGTTCAAAGTGAGCGTACAATACATGATGTGGGAGATAAGATAAGGTCATGTGTGTATTGACTTGGAGGGAATTGGGATACTCATTTACCATTGGCTGAATTTTTCATACAACAATAGCTATCATTCGAGCATAAGATGTGCTCCGTTTGAAGCATTGTGTGGATGGAAGTGTAGGTCGCCTGTTTTATAGGCTGAGATTGGAGAAAGTAGTTTGATTGGACCGGAATTGGTTCAAGAAACGACTGATAAAGTTGTGTTGATAAAAGAGAAGCTCAAAGGGGCAAGAGACCGTCAAAAGAGCTATGCTGATAATAAACGCAAATCGTTAGAGTCTGAGGTAGGAGATCGGGTTATGCTAAAAGTGTCGCCTTGGAAAGGTGTAATTTGCTTTGAGAAAAAGGGTAAGTTAGCACCAAGGTATGTAGGACCATTTGAAATTCTTGAAAGAATTGGTCCTGTAGCTTATCGGTTGAGATTACTTAAAGAGTTGAGTGGAGTACATGACACGTTTCATGTGTCAAACCTAAAGAAATGTTTGGCGGATGCTAGTTTCTTCATGTGCCCAATAGATGAAAAGGGTTGACAAAACTCTTCGTTTTATTGAGGAACCTGTAGAGATAATGGACCGTAAAGTTAAGAGGTTAAAACGTAGTAGGATATCGCTTGTGAAAGTTTGATGGAATTCTAAGCGTGGACCTGAGTCTACTTGGGAACGCGGAGATTATATGAAGTCTAAGTATCCTCAGTTGTTTATTGAGCGAGCTGATGAATTGGCTAGATTAAATCTCGGGATGAGATTTCCTAAAGGAGGTGATACTGTGTACAACCATGACTGACAGGTTATTAGACAAACCCGTTATGTTTTACTTTTGAATCTATGTAATATATGTAATTTGATTATATTGATATATTGTTTATATGCGTTTTTATGTGTATGATGTAGGAAATTGGTAGACAATCTAAAAATTTGAAATTGTGATCATCTCAATGAGATTGGAATGGTGGTGAGATTGGTTGAATTCATTCAATCACATTTTGGGTGCCAAGGAAAGATTTTGGTGATTTAACAGTTTCGTGTTGATTTGTGTAAGTAATAATTACGTATATGTATTTTTGTGTTAGTAAATTAGATAAATTAGGTTTAGTAGGTTAGGATAAGAAAGAAATGAAATTTCTAATTTTTTGGAAAGTTAGGTTAATAAAAAGAAAAGTTTTTATTTTTAAAAGTTTAGTAAAGTGCGTTTATGCTAAAAGGTATGACGCAAATAAGTTTAGGTTTTTATAAAAACTTAAGGTAATGTAAATAATTAAGTAGTTAATAAATAAATAAATAAATAAATAAAAAGAAAAGAAAGGGAATCGGCCGGTTATAGGATAAGAAAAAAAATGAAACAAAATTTTATACCAAATTTGTGACTCCTATATGTATAAATACTAACAATAATAAACCTTAAATCAATTTTTCTCCCCTCCCCTTGAAGTGATCGCCGAATACTCCAAACCAAGAAGAAGAAAAAAAATATTTTTTCAAGCTAGGTCGTTTTGTGTCAAGATTTGAAGATTTAAGATATTAAACTTAAAATCCTTTGACGTTAATAAAGAAAAATCTATTCAAAACATGTAATAATTATTATGAATGGAATTAGGGTTTATTAAAATCTGTAATTAATGAATGTTTATCATATTGCAATAATTTAGGGTTTATTCTTGATCATATGGGTTTATTCGTTAAGGTTTAGATCGCGTAAAACTTGAATTAGATTAGGCGCAGAATTTTAGGGTTGTGGTGATGTTACGGCTGTTTAATCTCCGATGATGGTAATGAGCTTTTGTCAGTTCCCAGTGTGTATGATGTATCTCAGATAGACTAGTTTGCGCCATCCAGCCTCGAAAGTTTTTAAGGTCGGAAAGTCATTCAATTGTTGGTTACGAGAAAAGTTGCCAAAGCAGTAAATTTGGGTCAAATTTAGGTTAGATTACGAGGTGTAAAACCCCCACTTAAAATTCGAATTAGGATTAGCCAACCTACAATAGTTTATTTTTATGTGTCTATTAAAAATCCCCCAAAGGAGAGCTTCTGATTTGGAGTCTAAGTATGGTTTTTAGGTCCAACTTTTTTTGTGTGCGATAAGATCCGAAACTGAGTAGTTAAAAGTTTGATTTTATTTGGGGCACTTAAGAGGGGAAATAAATTAGTGAAAAAATCGTGGAGATAGTAGACTCATGGTATTAAACCTATGATTTTTGGTAAAATTTATAAAGCTCAGTATGTATGGTTTAGAAAATGGTAAAGTGATGTCAAAATTATGCATTTTTGGGTAAATTGTAAGACTTTGGAAAAGTGTGTAAACATGTTGGTTAAGGTTGGGCATGGTGTCATTGTGACCCATGAGGGTAATTAAACACCTTAGACATCTATCATATGATTGTTACATGGGCATAAGCATTTGGCTTGGTCACGTGTAACACGTGGTTGTTTTAATTGTTTAGTTTCGTGCAAGGATTTGGAATTTGCTTAAGCATTAGGTGAGTTTCATAGCCCCTTTTTTATGTTTTTTTGGGGGGTGAAAATGATGCTATGAGTTTAAATGTTTTAGTTACTATGATAATGTGTTTTAAATGAGGCATGGGCTATACGT
>BQNB010134396.1:0-18318 GCA_026074375.1 Tanacetum coccineum | reverse complement strand
CGTTGATGGAAGCTAAGTTGGCAATATCGACAATCCTACAGAATTTCTCGTTTGAGCTATCACCTTCTTACACTCACTCACCTTCCTATGTTGTCACACTTCAACCTCGATATGGTGCTCACTTGATTCTTCACAAGATATAATGGTTGGTGGCCTACTGGAAGTGCAGAATACCACTTTATTATTGAATATTTGAATCCACACCCCCTTTAATCATGAATCATCATATACCAAGCATGTCTTTCAGGAATACTTGTACTCTTTTCTCTATTTTGTTTTCTGGAAGTTTGTAATGTTTGTTTAACATTGTTTGTAAATTGGTCATGGTACATGTGATCGGCCTCATTTCAGGCCTTTTGATGTATTTTCAAGGGATTGGGATCACCTAATGTTGAACTCTCTCAAGTTCTTCTCATGTTGATATTTGTGAGAGGGAAAAAAGTAATAAGTCTCATATTTTATTTGAGTATGACCTCACTATTTTGTTTATTTGAATCTTATTGGTTCAACATGACCAAACATGAGAGACCAACATTAGAGGATCTCTATCCCTTTTCAAGTAGATAATATTATTGGGCTTCTCAACAATGTTTTCCCTTGAATTCTTGACGAGTAAACCATTTAAAGGGGGAAAAGAGTGTATATCGATTTAGACTAGGGGTGTTGATCGGTTCGGTTATCGGGTTATTCGGTTTGTTCGGTTCGGTTAGTTCGGTTAAAAGTTTTTTTAAGGTCTCATACTCATACTACTGACCCCTTAATCGATGATTCAAATTCGGTTTTTGGTTTGTTCGGTTGGATCCTAGTTCGGTTAAGGTTCAAGTTTTAGGGTTACCCGAATTACTAAATTTATTATATATATATATATATCTTTATATATATACTTTAATTATATATATTGATAATAGTGAGACTTTTATTTTCAGAACCATTCGTAGTGCGAGAACTGATCAGAAACCACCAAAAACATGCATTGCAGGCATTTAATAATTGTATTTTTTTGGACACATAATGTTCTAAATACAACATATATGTTTAAAAAAAACATTGTTGTTCTAATTAATTTGATAAGGAAAAGAATTTGGTAATACAAAATTTTTTCTTTGAGGTGTGCATGTTATGTATTTTCTTATAAGGCGGTGTATGCAAACAAAATTATTGCGACCGTTTTGTGTAAGGTTTTTGTGATTGACTGACGAGGAAGAGTTTCATGATGATTCTGAAGAACATAGGTGTGCATTCTTACGATTATTGATGATTTGCACTGTATTTTTTTGATTTTAAATTGCGTTATGTATGTTTTGATGGTTTTCTGTCAGTTTCTCGCACTAAGATGGTTCTGAAAAGAAATGTCCCCCAAATATAATTTATTATATATATATATATATATATATATATATATATATATATATATATATATACACAAATATATTTAGCAAAAAAATTATTTCAAACATAAAAAGTGTTTTTCAATATTAGGATAAAATTTTATTGATCTTTTTATATATACAAATATATATATATAAATATAAATATTAATTTTTTTATATATAAAATTTTATTGATCTTTTTATATATATAAATATATAAAAAAATCGGTTTTCAGTTCGGTTTTCGGTTTAGACTGTCAAACTCATATCCAACCCGAGAATCGAATTCGTAGTTCGGTTCGGTTCGGTTTTGGCAAATTCGGTTCGGTTATTAGTTCGGTTCGGTTGTTTTCGGTTCGGTTTCGGTTTTTGCGTGGTTTTTTTTTGCTCACCCTAATTTAGGACCAGTGCGGCCAAAACCGGTTTGTTAACACCAATTTCAGTTCAGTTTCAGTCAACAGAACCTATTTCAGTCAACGAACCAGTCGAAATCAGTTTTGGAGAAACCCGAACAGGTTTAGAACCGGTTTTGGGCGGTTCAAAAGTCGAACCGGTCACACCGGTTTGGAACCGGTTCATAACCGGTTAACCTGTAAAACCGGTTTGGACCGGTTTGTGTTTTTTTTCGTTTTCCGTGGATTTGTACGCAATAAACTGAATAAACTTCAACTTTTATTTAATAGAAAACCTAATACGAAAACGAAATACAACGGAAAGGAAAATACAACATAATACATCGGATTGAAATTACACATAATAATCGGACAATTAGTAATCAATCATGATTTAGACATCATAACCATATCGCCTCAGCCTCTTCTCACCTACGAACTGGTCCGGACATAGAACATTTCGACTGCTAGCAGCTATCAAGTGCGATTTTTCATGGATAGTGGAATGGCTTCATTTCTTGCACCTTCAGCATCCAAAATCTTCTTCTTCACAAGGTCTACGGGTGTTTCAAGAGTGGATTTGTCTTGTTTACGCTTTTGAGAGTCCAAGTGATCTTTTAAGCACATACACATCTCTAAGGACGCATGAGTGAGTCTTGTTCTTCGGATTGACAACACCCTCCCACTTGTTGGAAAATGCGGATTCAGAAGCTACCCGAAATTGCTGGACCCCCACTTTGTATATTCATGGCCATGCGGGATAGAAGGGAAACATTGTGTCCTTTGCTTCCAAAATCCAAGAATCAAAAGTTGAAACTCCGTTGTTTGAAGATGTGGTGTCAAAATAATGAATGAACTTATCGCTCTATTCGGAGGAAATGAAGGATCAATCCTTGCCTTTTTGTTTTTTATGTCCTTTTAATACGGTTTAGCAAGCCAGGTCATTGATTTCACGGCACTCGACTCATCGATGAAGAAGCCCCAACCCCATACTTGATTCGGCGTGTTGGGTTACCATATTTTGTATAGTAAATATTATACAAACTTTCCAAAGAGTCGGTGAACCATTTTTTTGCCTTAGTTGCATAACTATCGTCAAAAAACTCCAAATCCGTACTTAACGACTCGATAAGAAACTCTACCCCGTGTACATTAAAACATGGATTAATTTTTTTTTTAAGCGGTTGCACAAGTAATTTATCGATGACATTCTTTCAATACATATACGTATACGTATACATATACGTATACGTATACATATACGTATACGTATACATATACGTATACGTATATATATATATATATATATATATATGTGTGTGTGCTTATATATATATGTGTATATATATATGTATACATATATGTATATATATTTATTTATTTATATATATATGTACATTTACATATATGTATATATATATATGTACATTTACATATATATATATATATATATATATATATATAGGGATGGGTTCTAGGGAAAACCATATTTTGCTAGAAAACCTAGAAAACTCAAAAAACCAAACAAATGCCCTAAAAAAACCAAACAGATGCCCTAATTTTTTCAGACAAAAAATTAGTTTTTCAGGCAAATATGGCCTCGATATAATGTTTGTAAAAAACTCAAAAACCAAACAGATGCCCTAATTTTTTCAGGCTATATAAAAGATTTTTTAGGGCATCTGTTTAGTTTTTTTGGGTTTTTACAGAGAGTAAATCGAGGCCATATTTGCCTGAAAAAATAATTTTTAGCCTGAAAAAATTAGGGCATCTGTTTGGTTTTTTAAGGCATTTGTTTGGTTTTTCTGGGTTTTCTAGGTTTTCCATCGAAATTAGGTTTTCTCATGATCCCATCCCTAAACAGATATGTGTATTTTATACTTATCAACCACACTAGACACTACACTTGCTCTCACAACTCATCCTCCAACTTCCATCCAAATAACCCTTACTCTATAACCACTCATGACACCATTAGCCCCTAGAGCTTTGACCTTCTTTACTCCACCAAGTTCACCATTAGAACCTCATCCCTGTCTAGCTTCCTCTAATGAAATACCACCAAGAACTACAAATCCATTGCCTCAAGTCATTTCCCAAGGCTTATCCCAAACACTCCCTCGACCATCACCCATAAACTTTGAACCTACTTTCCCACCTATCAACCTCTATAGGAGTAGGTTAAGTGCTCGACCCGAGCCATCCATGACTAGAGACCAAATACACCAAGAACTTAGCCAACTTTACACTCTTGAACAAAACATCCAAGAAGCCATCCAAAACGCACAACAAGTGCAAGAAAGTCTCATTCCTCCTACCTCCATCTCTACCATACAAATGCCACCACCATTCTATCCTTCCTCTACCTCAACTTAAATACCACCCTTTGGAACATCACTCCCTTCATTAAGCATCTTTACCCCTCTTGATCAATCCCTTTGGATTGAAAACCCTCCTAGACCTCAAGTTCACACATGCCCCTATTGCCAAAGAACCGAAACCATTGTCACCAACCTCCAAGATGAAATAAGGTTCATGTTAAACCACATTCTTAATGTAACACCCCTAAAAATGTGTCCCATCGGAAATATGTCCGGGGGCGTTACTTCATAATATAACAGCACAAGATACAAGAGAACGACCTCTAAATGTGTCGTTTGAAAAGTAATCTCGTTGATTTCCTTAAAATTGATATAACATTTGTCCCATAATTGCATCACAATGAAAAGCTTGAAAACCATCCAACGAGATTTGATCATTTGTATGTAAGTAGAAATCCATAAATGAAATCTTGTCAAATTTAGACTCCAGTGCACATCAAGTAAGCCAAGCATCTAATTCACCTGAGAAAAACATGCTTAAAAGGGTCAACATAAAGTTGGTGAGTTCATAGGTTTTTGTAAGTATAAATGTTGAACCAAAGTTCTGTAAAGCGTGTATGACCGTTTCAATCCTTGAATGTTCTTCCAAAATGTATGTATGATTTTTAGAAATCAAAGAGTTGTAAAATATGCATGACCATTTCAATCCCCAAATAGTCACAAAATGTACGTATGAAAATTGGACCGCAATTGTCCAAAGTATGTATTGCCACTTTATTCAAAGCAACGTAAATATTCCTATGTGTATAAAACAATGATTACAATTACTCTAAGTTCATGAAACCGATGCTCTATGTACCCATCGTAGGTGTCCCCTCCAAGAACACCCGGGCAGTAATGAAAACCATATGTACCCATCACAGGTGTCCCCTCCAAGAACACTCGGGCAGTAATGAATATGTACCCCTCGCAGGTGTCCCCTCCAAGAACACCCGGGCAATAATGACTGTGTACCCCTCACAGGTGTCCCTTCCAAGAACACCCGGGCATTTACTTGTAGTTATCAGTTCAATCCGCTTAAGCTAATTCGTAATCATTTCAAAAGTAAAGTATGTATTTGAGACCAAAAATAAAGTCAAATAATGTATCCCATAGCGAGCTATGTAAATGAGTATGTAAACCAATTTGTAATCAACCATGTAAATGCATTTGCAAACAAGCATGTTCTCACCCCAAAAATATATGTAAAACAAGTAAAACATGGGGCTATAAACTCACCTCGATGTTGTAGAACGATTGGCAGGAATGCGCATATTAAGCGCCAGACAAAACGGAAACTGGAATGGCTCGACCAAGAAGTTGCGGTTTATCTTAACGGCTATGACCCACTAGCCTAGGATAGTGTATTTGGATTTTCTGATAGATGATTAGATCAACGCGACACATTGATAAGAGATTTAGATTTAAAGTTGTAATAGCTTGGTGGTTGGTTAAATAAAATAAATCAAGAAGTAAACGCAGAGGGTGTAATATATTCCGTATATATTACATAATAAAAAATGACCAAGTATATAATTCATACCGTGAATTATATAACAAGATACACAACCAAAAGAATAACTCGAAGCGTATATAATACACGACATGTGTTATATCTAAAAGGTGACAATTAAAATAAAATGGTTTAATTATATAATACTTTCCAAGTATTATATAAGAAAGATGATAAAAATAAAAGAAACTAAATAATTCGACACGTTTTCGAAAATCACCACTTTAATAAATATAATGTTTAAAATTATAGATTTCGTTTGTTGTCGAGTTATTGTATAATTATAATTTAAAATATCTTTAAACTATAATTTAGTCCTATTTATCGGTTTCAAAGATAATAGAAATTGTAGCGAAAAATACTAAGTATAGAAATTTATAGAAATTTCGGCATGACCTATTCGTTTATACAACGTTTCCGATTTTTACAAAATTCAACGCTTTCCCATTTTCAATCAATCTAAGTTGAAAAATGTCCGTATGATTCAATATATATATCTTAAACGAAATTAACTAAATATTAATAAGAATAAGTGAAACCAAACACAACCTATGTGTTGTTTAGACATAAACCCAAACGCCCTGTATGGGCTGTTAAACCCATTGCCAAACACACCTTTCTGTTGTTTTATACGCAAACCAAGCCAAGCGCCCCTGGTTGGGCTGATAAATGCAAATCCAAACGCCCTTAATGGCAGATTTAAACACAAATCCAAACACACCCTAAAATTTATAAATCACCAAAACAAAAATAATATATACTACATTTATTAACCAATTTAAACCACCATTTATATCCGATTTTATCACTAAATATTGTGACATGATTTACTAGTCGGTTTATAAAATCAAACACGCCCTAAAGGCGGTTGGTGCCAAAACCAAACGCACCCTAGTGGGTCTAAGAAAACCCAACGCACCCTGTTTGCGTAAGAACCAAACGCACCCTGCTGGTACAAAACCCAAACGCACCCTTGGTGCTGATAACCACAAACCAAACGCACCCCTCGGTGTTAACTGCCGAAACAAACACTCCCTTTGCTGCTGCTAAACCACCGGAACAACACCCTTGTGGTGTTTCTCTTAAACCACAACGCAACCTAAGCTGGTGCAAACCAAACGCACCCTGGCTGGCGACTTTGACAAACCCCACGCACCTTTTGGTGCACCCTTTAAACCCAACGCACCCCTTGGTGCTACTACTACATCAAACGTACCCCCTTCGTGGTGTTAACCCCATAAACGAACACACCCATTTAGGGTGTTACCACAGCCGAACGCACCCTTTTCTTGTGATGACAGAAAATCAAACGCACCCTTACGGGTGACTGAGAAAACCAACGCACCCTTATCTGGTTTTTAGAACAACCAAACGCACTCTAGTGGTGCTTCTGTCAAACCCAACACACCCTAATCTGATGAAAACAAAACGAACGCACCCTATGTCGCGAACCCAGATCCAACGCACCCTTATTGCTGTTAACGGCCAAACCAAACGTACCTCATGTGCGTTTCTGTTAAACCACACGCATCCCTTTTGGTGTTAACAACAAACAAATGCACCCTTGGTGCAGAATATAACAACCAAACGCGCTCTTGACTGTGGTGATGATGATGTATGGCGGTGGCTGTGGTGGCGTCGGTTGGTGGTGAGGGTGGAGGAGGTGGTGGGATGTGGTGGATCGGGTAGATCGGAGTGGAGTAGTGGTGTATGGCGTCGGTTGTGGGTTCGCCGGAGTTTGGCCGGAAAAGGTGGTCGGAAAATACGGGGGCGCCGGAAAAGTGAAGAGGAGGGAGATGTATGTGTGTGTAGGGTTATATCAAAATGAACCCTTATTTGTGTTATATATAAAAAAAAGTTTTAACATGAAATGGAAAGTGTATAATAGTTTAGGGTTGAAATCATAAATATTACCAGAGGGACCAAAGATGTAATTTTTGTTAAATAATGGTTCGGGTCTCATTTGGACTAGTTAACGGGTGATTTAAGATACGAAACCCGCACCATTGCGTTTCAAATCATTTTTCCTATAAAAATAAGTATTTACTCAATAGTATTTCATAAATATTTTTATAACATTTATAAAAATATTTGTTATTTATTTGGTAACCCGGTTATGTTGCACGAAATTAAAAGAATGAATTTTAACCCGTAATTTATTCGCGGTTTCAAATAAACGCTTTTAATTTAAAATCTACGTAATTTATTAAAATTTTTTTATTTATATAAAAAGTGATAATTAAATTATAATTTATTTTTTTCCGTAGTCAGTACGCGTTGTTTCGTTTTACATACATTTTTGCAGCGAGTGATTTTGTCGTTTTCTGTTTGTTTCGGGTCGCGGGTAAAACTAAAAAGTTGTCGGAATGTGTTTTACATCAAATTGCTTTACAGTCAGAGTCGTGAAATCGTGATTATGCGGGAGGTCGTTTTTGATATTAATCAACGCTTAGAAATGCTTTTAGACTATTCTTACTATATATTTGATATTTTATTATATTATATATATTTTAAGGTGTAGTCTGAGCGGATCAATGATTTATTATTTAAATATGTTCCGAAAATTTACCGGGTACGCGGTAATCGTTTTTATGTGACAATAAATGATCAAAAGTCAAAAAGTCAAGTCGGACCCGAAAAGTCAAAGGGTAAAATAGTCATTTAAAATTCTGAAAATTGCTAGTTGTTACAAATTGAAATAAATTCGGTTTTGATTTGGAGAGTTTTTTTTTGCTTAGGATTGTAAGTTGTAAGGTGTGATTGAAACACTAACACAACCCTTCAATTTATAATCAAATAAAAGAGCAAAACAACAAACACTACACCCAAAAAGTCAGAAAAACGCTCCTTCACGGGTCCCCCCACGTTATAAAAGCAAGATTCGAATTTTTGAAAAAAAGATATCCGGAACCGGTTCCAAACCGGTTAACCGAACCGGGTTCGGTTTTACGGTTTGAAAACCCGGTCCACGAACCGGTACATACTCGAAAAACCTAAACCGTTCCAAACCGCCGGTTTGGCCAAGAACCGGAACCGGTTCAGGTCAAAACCGGGGTTGACCGGTTCGGTTTTCGGTTTCAATACCGGGTCGGGTTCCGGAACCGGTCCGCTTTGAACTTCAGTAGTATAGTGAAAAAACCAGGTCACATGGCAACACTATCTAAACTGAGGTCAAGCCTTAATAAAAAGCGCTAGTCTCTTTTTGATGTAGCATGCTTTTAATTCATAATGCCCTGTTTTTATGTACATGAAAAAGAAAAATTCAGTTGACAGACTCCAAGGTCAATGAATCCAAGAATGTGCTAGTCGTTGATGCATTAACCAACAACTGTGCTTTCCAAGCTAATGGCAGAGGTTGTGGAGGCTGTAATTGCATTTGGCGGCAAGAATCATAGGTTTTCATGTCCTTAAGAATGGCTTTTAGAGGATTTTTGGGTTTTGAATGGTAGCAACACGGTTGTATCCGCAGCCTTATACTCCTCCAATCGTCGATTTACTTAAGTTATTAAATGACCTTTATGATAATTTATAACATATAAACAAAGCCCATAACACACCCTAAACTTCCATCAGTTGCTTACATAATTCCAGCCTTGTTTTTTGTCACCACCATTATCAATATTATGTTATCATTTGCTAGTGATCTACAACATGAATCCGTTCGAAATCTTGTTGTCGTTATGTACCAGACTTCAAACGTATTGAACACGGCCACTCCTCGAAATTTCCTTTCGCTTGAATCGTCCTTGTAGGCGCATGTCCATTTGTTTTTCGTTCTTCGGAGAACAAACAATTGTCTTAAAATTTTAGTCAAACTAGAACAAAACAAAGAAATGGAACCACATTCCTACTCCTTAAGGTTTTGACGTCCTCTAACATGTTACATATTTTGTTATCTACGACCCCAAGATTCAAAGCAAACCCGTGTTCGAGATCAACTAATGGCAGCAAATTAATAATAACGGTAATAGTAGTGACTATAATCGATGTTACATGGCTGAAAATACGTAAGCAAAATAGTAGGAACTGATGGAAGCTTCGTGTGTGTTTTTGACTTTTCGTGTGCATGTGACGATTGAAAAGGGAGTCTTGTGTAATCTCAACTAGTGATGCATTACCATGTCAAAACCACATTCATTTTAAGAAGCAGCATTGATTGCTTACTGTCAATTTTATTGTACCTCAACCTGATAGCTATTATTAGTTGACATGTACCTCAACTCTCTTGTGCTTGGTGACCATGATATGTGCATCAACAAACATCCAATCGTGAACCACACCATACACCTTTGTGCACAAATTACTTAATGTAGGTGACAACTATATAAACTCATTAAGGTTCTTCCATTCTTCTACATGGGTTCTGGGGAACAAGGAATTACTTGCCGGCCTCTTACAATACAGCCTCTACCTTAGCGCAATTGTGTGTACAGGTTTTATTAGTTGCTGTATCATACTACATGTACATACTACTTCTTGGAATAAAAAAACTTAAAGGACGAATAATGGTGAACCACTCCATACACTTTGTGCACAAATTACTTAATGTAGGTGACAACTATATAAACTCATTAAGGTTCTTCCATTCTTCTACATGGGTTCTGGGACAAGTAAAACTTGCTGGCCTCGCAAATCCCAATACAAGTGTTGCAACTTCTGGGTAGACCTCAAAGTGGTCTCTGGGACCCGCCCCACATACCCCCAACACATGTGGCAAACTAGTGTTACTTGGTTCTAGGTTTTAGGGTTTGAATCCGTTTATAGGCCAACCATTAGGGGAATATATAAAGGTTTTTCTGCTATGTAGTATTTTTCGGGCATTTCTAACGTATAAATTATCACCTTTTATCTTACTGGCCTTTATCGTGTCTTTGTAATAGTTTTCACTCAAGCCGTGTATTAAACACCAATTCACTTACGTTTGGGATTTGTGCTTTTGGCATTAATTCTCTACACTATGAGGCAAAAACCATTTTTCTTTGTTACTTGATAAGGTTTCAATTTTCATACAATCGATAGGTGCTCATATTTACACAATACGAAATGGTCTTTCTGTTTCTCATAATACACAAGACTAAATTTCACAATCGGATAAGAATGAAGTGTCACACTTCATGGATCATATTGCCTAGTAGCGATTTACAGAACTTTTAATAATTCTTTGAACGATTCTAATTCTATTATACAGCTTATAATTTAAAATCTGATTCAACACCATTCTTAATTCATTCATCTCTACACAATTATTAACCCCTAATGTGCTATAACATATCCTAAGAAGCATGATGGACTAATCGATGATAAAAGGTAATACCTGTACCACAGTATGCTCAATATCTTAGTAATCTTTATGTCATAGCGTTCCAAAGCCATTTAATGGCCAAACCTGTGGTCAAAGCAAACACAAATGCATGATTAGATATAACAATGACTAATTTACTATCCTGATGGAATCAGCATGGGATATCAAACTATTTACATTAGAGAGGAGCACAGTTATACCAAGAAATACAACAGAGATATGAAATTATGTACTCACCCTACACCAAACTTTGCCCTGAATAAGACCATAAGGAATTGGACCAAAGTTTCGAGAATCATTAGACGCATAAATGTTATCTCCTTGAATCCACACGTGCCCCTTTGGCACCTAAAAGTTCAAAATCACAAACACTACATCAGGAAACAGCAATCTTGGTGCATCAAAGAACACACACTGATGTATACTTTGAGATTACACACCCACACACACAAAAGTACTTATAACAAAAAAGACAGTAAACCTTTTATGCACTCAAGTGTTACGAGTCACATAGGTAATCTAAGCATCACCAAGAACCACATTACAAAAGGCCCTAAGGGGGGTGTTTGGATTGCTTATAGCAGATAAAAAGTTTTGGGCATTTCGATGATCCCCGCTAATCTACCTAATATTAGAGTAAATAAACACCTTATGATTAGCATGTTGGCACGTGCTTACTTCAAACTGCTTATTAATCATAAGCATCCTAAAATAACCGATTCAGTTATTCTATTTCAATCAAGCAGAAGTAACTCCAAACGGTCCAGAACGTGTTTTTGGGATTACTCATCCCTACATCTTATCACATTTTTAAAAACAGCAACTCCAAACGGCTTATTCAGGATGTACAGGATCACTTACTCAAAACGCTTATCCACTTATTACTTTTCTATAAACAAATATAAAGTATAAACAACTGGAAGAGTTTATCACATTAGTACTTTTCACTCACAAACAACCAAAACACGTCTCAAAACAAGTTAACTGCAACAAACAACCACATTGTTGAAAAACATTACCACGACAGTACGAGACCGATCACTGCGACTAGGATCAACCAAATACATAACACTCTCCCCTTCCATCCCCACGACCCTCTTTGTAATCATTTTTCTCGGATTTTCAGGTGACTGTATCAACACAACATCACCGGGTGCCACTTTACCTAACCTATGTGATATAAATTCCGACAACACAACATCACCGGTCAAATTCAACGTCGGTAACATACTCGGTCCGTACACCTGTAACAAAAACACAAATTTCAAACATCACTATCATTATTCTTACAAATGCATACTCATTGTCCTAGGGATGTGTTGGGATTGCTTGTTTTTCTGCTTATTAACAAGCACCTAAGCAATAGTGTTCAGATTTGCTTATTTTGTAAAAAATAAACAACTTGTTGGCAAATTACGATGGACATATAAAGTTTTAAGTTTTTATCTCAAATAAGCACTTAAACAGCTTATTTTACCTCAAAACAAGCATATAAACACTGCTGTGCTTAAAAATAAGCAATCACAAAAGACCCTTTATAAAAATAAGCAATCCCAAAAATCCCATTACAAAATAAGCACTTTAACTGCTTATTTTCTCAAAATAAGCAGATAAGCACTGTTTCTGCTTAAAAATAAGTAATCCCAAAATACCCCTTATAAAAATAAGCAATCCCAAAAAACCCTTTATACAAAATAAGCAATCCCAAAAATCCCATTACAAAATAAGCACTTTAACTGCTTATTTTCTCAACATAAGCAGATAAGCACTGTTTTTGCCTAAAAAATAAGTAATCCCAAAATACCCATTACAAAAATAAGCAATCCCAAAAAACCCATTACAAAAATAAGCACTTTAACAGCTGATTTCACCTTAAAGCAAATAAGCATTGGTTTGCTTAAAAATAAACATTTCCAGAAAAACCATGTTAAAAAATGAAGTAATATGAATAATTGTAACATTACAAGTGTTGGTGAGAAAATGTAGGTGTTGGTGACGTGGAGCAAACATATGAATTTGGCGAATAATGCTGCTCGACCAGCTGATTCTCTAGCTATTGAGCTTACTTTTCTCAACCATGATTGCATTTTTTTTATAAAAATATAAAAAAATTGATTCAATGTTTTGAGTGGATTTTCAAGTGAACAATTGGGGGATAAGTTAGGGTTTGTCTTATTGACTTTTTTATTTTTGGATATGGTGACTGACTAGAACAGTATTTTGTTACTCAAGTTTTTTGAGTTTTTTGGTATAGGGCTTGATGTTTTTGTTTTTTGTAGTTATACCCCTCCAAAAAATAACCAATGGGGATGAACGATGAAGTGAACAGTAGAATCAATAATAAGTAACGACCATTAACTCTTTTTTTAAACTTTAATAGTATTAAAAAAAATTACTACAACACAAACTTTACGTAATTGATCTTTCATGTTCGTGAATTATCCTTAGGGTTATGAAGTTATGAGAATAGTCCCTGAGGTGATCCGTCGGTTGCAAATTTAGTCTTTAACGTAAAACCTCGCGCCCCGCAGCGTAGCTCTGCCGCAAAACCTCTTTGGTGACATTAATCGGCTTACATGTCTCGGCCGAAAGAGAATATCTGAAAAAAATGTAAATTGGCACAACAACTGGCTCGGGTAAGCTTGACTATTTTCTTGCAAAGTTCTCTCTTCTAAAATCAACTAAGCTACGCGTCAAAAGGCTGGTTTTAAAGTTGTTGCATGTAAGGTTTCAACTTACACCCCTAATCGCACATATGAGCCAAGAATTAATACTATTGTCGCCAATTCAATCTAAACATATATTTTTGCAATCTGATACTTAGACTAGGTGTAATAAGGAGACCTTAAAACCGCATTCATTACCGTCACACATTAACTTTCTCTCTTTACAATTAACTTCATCACCTACTTAATGTAATAAGCAACTAACTTCACTACCAAAATATAACCTACTTAAACACATATACACCCCACCAAAACACACATTCATACACAAAAATACAAAGAAACACACACTCACGACTCGGTCTCGTCCACAAGTCTGAGTCTTACAAATAGCCATGTTAGACGCGTGCTTGTGATCCTCCATAATAAGGACAACACGTCTTTAAGGTCCCCAGACCCGGTCTTGGGAGCCTTATTACACCCAATCTTAGTGTGAGTACCCTTAGAGGTGAACAAAAAAACCGGAACCGGTTTGAAACCGAAAAACCGAACCGGTCAACACCGGGTTTGACCAAACCGGTTTAGGTTTGAGGCCAAACCGGCGGTTTGGAACCGGTTTAGGTTTGAGGCCAATATTTGGAAAGACTACAACCTTTGCATAATGACCGACAACTCACAAAAAGCTCAATGCAAGCATTGCTTTCATTTTTTATCGGTCAGTTCCAACACGACGTTGAGGAATCATATAGCTCATCCGCATTGTGAAGCAATGAAGGCACAGCAGAACCAGAATCCGGAAGCGGGGCAAACGTCTATGGCTCGAGATGGGAGTGTTTTCACGTACGATCCGGATTATCTTCGTGAACAATTCGCGGGTTTGGTGATTCAACGAGCGTTACCGTTCAACCACTTTGACCACAAGCAAACAACGAGGGTGTTCCAGAACACTATGCAACCAAGATACACTCATGTAAGTCGCTCTACTCTCAAACGTGATGCAATGAAACTATGGTTGGCGGCTAAACAAGAAATAATTGATAGTTTGGGTGGTTAACCGGTTCTAAACCGGGGGGACCGGTTCGACAAAAACCGTACCCCAAACCGGAACCGGTTTTCCCCAAACCGGTTTCGACTGGTTCGTTGACCGAAACAGGTTCCTGTTTGACTGAAACCGAACCGAACTGGTTAACCGGTTTGCGCACGTCTAAGTACCCTCCTATTATTATATGAGCTACAATGACAACAAAGTTGCATGGCAATGTTAGTGACCATTTCCACAATCGTTTCTATGCAACAGGTTTTTACCATCAATATAAGGAGACCCAAAAACATTAAAGATAAATGTCAAAACTTGGTCCGATAAACTCCCATGGCGAGGGAATGCAGAACCCATCCAGAATAAACATGACTCCGACATGGTCCATAACTACGCAAGTCGCAGAATATCTTGGAATATATATTACGGAGTAATAACTAGCGCACAAACACAGCTGATATAATAATATATTGTGTGATAACGCTTGCACAGTAGGCTCGAGTATGCACTCGAATCTAAGATGAAGGAACATCTAAGAGAGCAACCTGAAGTACCAATCGTTGTATTTACTATGCAGATTCAGAAGCCAGAACATATACATACATGTAATCTATAAAACCAAGAAAATGAAAAGAACAATTATGAATCATCTTCAAAGAATATAATTAGTATACAACATTACTCTTGATTGTTTATTTCTTTTCTTCCAACTATATGAATTTCCTATAATTTCACAATGTTATACAGAACACCCGATCCCAACATCAAGAACACATTAAAACCTTCAAAAAACGAGAGCGTTTCTTGCCAGCTTCAAGAACATCAGATTGAGAGCATCATCTTGAACCCCCACAATTTTAAATATAAAAAACTTGAATATCATGTATTTTCCCAGTCTAGTCAATACGTTCAAGATTGAACTTGACCATCCCCTCAAGGGCTAACCGAAACGCGCTTTGAGGAAGATATTGGAGACACTGAATTGCCTCATCAGCTTTCTGTTTAGCTAGACGCCTTGCTCTTTCAATCCCGCCACTATTCATCACAAGCTGAATAGCTTCATCAAGAGACCCCGTTTCACAAAACTCTGACTCGATGATATCTTTCAGCCTTGGCTCTTTTTCAAGTGCAAAAATAACAGGTGCGGTCAGGTTTCCTTTTGCCAGGTCACTGCCAGCTGGCTTTCCCAATTGCTCTGCTGACTGTGTGAAATCCAATATGTCGTCGACAACTTGGAAGGATAAACCAAGATTCTTGCCATATTGATACATTTGCTCGCTGACATCTTTGTGGACCCCACTAAAGATAGCAGCTCCTTTTGTGCTAGCAGCTATTAACGAGGCTGTTTTGTAGTAGCTCTTTATCAAATATTCATCAAGTTCAACATCACAATCGAATAAACTTGATGCCTGCTTGATTTCACCGCTTGCAAAATCTTTAATAACCTGTCATATGTCAAGTTTTAGGTTAGCCTTTTCGACTATTAATGCTTTTTGAGCCTTTTTAAGTATAAAAAAAATAGAAACACAAGAGCATACCTGGCTAATAAGCTTAATGACCTCAAGATTTTCAAGATTCGCGAGGTACCATGATGATTGTGCAAACATAAAGTCACCAGCTAGAACAGCCACTCGTGTACCGTATATCTGATGTACGGTTTCTTGGCCTGCATACAGAGTGAAAAATGCTTAATTTCTAAATTAAAAAGCCTTCTGTTTAAAGACCACAAAGTAATGGGCCGTTTGGATTTGCGTTTTACTAATTAACTAATTTGGCTTCTGAGTATCTCAAAGATAACCAATTCTAAATGAAAATCCAAATTTCGAGACTTTTACACCCATCTCAATGACGTATCTCCTTTACAATTGTTTTATGTGCAAATTTTAATAATCATGATTTGTTAAACAACATAAGCACGTCCAAAGACTATCCTTCAACCCGTTTTATAACACATTATTATCACCTTCTGCTTATTCAAAATCACATAATCGCTTTCAACACACACATTCAAAAGCCCTGAGCCCCCTAAGGTGCATGACGAGTATTACACATTATTAACCTACCCAAATGTTACAAACACGACATATTATGAGACATGCCTATTTATGTTTTCAATAGTTTTTACCTCTTCTCATGTCACTTTCATCCAAAACATCATCATGTATTAAGCTTGCAGTATGAATCATTTCAATGATCTCTGCCAAACGCCTATGTTCTCTCGTGAGTTCCCTGAGTCGCAAAAAGGAACTTGTTACATTTATATCAAAGCATTGACAGATTTAAAGATTAAAACAAATAAGATACTCACTCTAAACCAGTAATCCCTAATGTGGCTCTTGACACCAAGAAAACCAAGGCTGGTCTCATTCTCTTCCCACCAGCACTAAAAATCTGCTCAGCCGCAGACATCAAAACCGGGTTTTCCGCACCCACAATCTACCACACAAACAACATCAAGAACATCAGAAGAGAGCACCTAGTACACAGTAATCACATGTCAACATTTTTACAAAATTTAACCTAGCAATTCGGGGCAAATTATTAGCTAAAAGAGCAAAGAAACAATAGCAGCAGAAGTTATGATCTGAAATTTTTGATCACGGACATCTAGTGCAACACAAGAAAATCTATGAATGGGCTGTGAAATTTTTAGACAAATAAACAATCTCTGAAGGGAGCACAGAACACATTACTTTATGCTTTTATAGTTTTATACTATACTTCAAATCTATACTTCAAACTGGAAAGTGTGGAGGGGGCTGCTAGCCCTCCCTAACTTCGTAAATCTAGATGAAATCCGTAATAAATAGATATGGAATATAAGTTAAATGGCACACTTTTAGTATTAACTATTAAATGGCACATTTTCTGCCATGGTAGACTAAACTGTTGACTGTTAGGCAATGCAAAGAAAAATGCACACTTTTAGTATTAAATGGCACATTTTCTGCCATGATCAAAAACCCCTCAAAATGGTCATTTAAACTATCTCAAATCATTGTGTCCCAATCATCCATTTCATCCTCGGTATTATAACCGATATATAGGATGGATGTAAGACTGTAGAGAAACATCTTTTCAAGATTTACCCAAAAAGGGTAACGAAAACGACGGTAACCTTTTGTTGCATGTACCCAAAAACAAAGCAAACAGATTACTCTAATAACTTCTAAATTAACTTAAAACCATTGCTAAAGTTATTAGTACACCTCTCAAACTCATAGTCAGCTTATAACCGACCACTAATTTGAATTTACAAGCTAGCAAACTTGAATTAAACATGTCACAGAAGTCAACATCATCCAAGAGCATACTAATAACACAACTCTTAACAACCATAACAAAACAACAAATAACTCACAGATTGTAGATTCTTGTTCAATGTTAGGAGGTCATCAGAAACAACGTCAAACAAGTCAGTTGTCGATTCTTTCTTTCCACTTAATATCGATGGTGCACCTGTCACGTCCCCTGTTCACCAAAAAATATTATCTTAAAATCACTAAACCAAATCCCACTTTTACAAAACTAAACTTCAAAATGACACTAAAATGTAATAAGGGGGTGTTTGGAATTGCGTATTTTTCTTGCTTTTCTCTAATCCAAACTGCTTAGCATATTGTGGTAAGCGTGCTTATTTCGAAATCTTAATTCGAGACAGAACTAAAATATTATTTTA
>BQNB010134394.1:0-18319 GCA_026074375.1 Tanacetum coccineum | reverse complement strand
ATCAACAAGTACCCAAACCTTCTGTAGTTTAAACTGAAGCAATTCTTCTTGCATTGCTTCAACCCAGCTTTCATCTTGTAAGTCTTGTGATATAGTAGTCTTGGGTTCTCCTTGTGATTTGTTCTGATCTATTTATGAATGTAACTTACCAAGGCTTGTTGTGATGAAGAAGCCTTTTGAATCTTCCCTCTTATTTGAACTGCTGATGTAGGATCTCCTAGAATTTGTCCTTTTGGATGATCCTAATGAATTCTGAGTATGGGAATAGGACTGACAGCAATGGTGTTATCCATGTTATTGAAATCGGCCACTACACCCACATCTTCATCATCATCATAAGCTCCATTGAATATTCCATCATTTAGAAGAGTATCAGAAGCATCTTCTAAGTCAGGCATATTTGGATTAATAGGTAAATCAGCATTAGAGAGAGTAGATGCATCAATAGGTATTTTTCCTCCAAGATACACAAATGATGATTTACCAGCATTTGCACCTGTGGAAGTTTTAGCAGCACTAACATATGGTGTGTTAGCAGTACTAACAGATGACCTATCAGTACTAACAAATGGCCTATCAGTACTAACAAATAGCCTATCAGTACTAACAGATTGCCTATCAGCACTAACAGATTGCTTATCAGTACTAACAAATGGCCTATCAGTACTAACAGATTGCCTATAAGTACTAACAGATTGCCTATCAGTACTAATAGATTGCTTATCAGTACTAAGTTTGTTAGTACTTGTAGCTTGAGCTGCCTTTTTTTAAGATGCAATTCTTCTCTTTTCTTCTTCAAAGGCTTGTCTTGAAACATCATCCATAGCTTTAGCAGCTAATTCTTGAGTAACCATCTTCTCAAGTTCATCTTGCAAGTCTTGTTCACTTTCCTTGTTAGCAGCATCTTCTGAATCTTGTACATCATTATCTTTAGGAGAACTTTCAGAAGGTTTTTCATGTGCAGCTAGAGGAACATCTTCTACTGGAATCCTTGTCCTATGAGGTTGTAGTGGAAGCAGTATGTATTCCTGAGTAGGACATTTATCTTTTCTTGCTGAACCTGCAATTATAGAATCTTGTGTACCTGCATCTACATTAACCTGATTTTTCTTGCTTCTAATCAGAATATAAGTCATTGAATTAGTAGAAAATCAAGGTCAAAATCCACCAATTAGGACCAGTTCCATATTCACATTCTGGTTGATCTTCAAGGAGTAAAATTGCATGTGCTGCAGATTCTCTTCTACCCTTTTGGTCCTTTTGTTGTATACTCTAAAAGCTTTACTAGAGGTAGAGTGTCCAAGCAAATAACCTTCATTAGATTTCTTATCAAATTTGCCTAAGGAATCTAAGGTGTTCAAAATAGTCAAAGGGTACCCAAAAGGTCTCATAAAACTAATACTAGGGATTTACATGTTAATAGTTCATAAGGTGTCTTATTTTGAGGTTTGGTCACTAATTACCCTATTCAGTACATAGCTCGCAGTTATTAAACTGCCTCTGCCCAAAAATGGGATAGGTAAAAGAGAGTCTGCTTACATAGTTATAGCTGCCTCAACTAGGGTCATATTTTTCTTTCTGCAACACCATTCTGCTGTGGGAGTTCTAGATACACTTAACTCCCTTTTGATTCTTTCTTAGCACAGAATTCATTTTATATCAGTAGCTTTCTTTAATCTTGTCCATTATTCATATTCTAATGATTTTAAACTTATGATCCATTTGTTTTTTAAGGCCTATGATAAGTTTACAAAGGATTTTTAGATGTTTATCCTTTGTAGATAAGAAAAATACCCTAAACTAAATCTGTGAAATCATCGTCACAACCACAAGTCAAATATATTTTTCTTGTTGATGCTTTCTATAGAGACAGGTCCAAATAAGTCCATATGAAGTAATTCTAGGGGCTTTCTGATGATTCTATCTAACTTGGCCTTACAGGAGGCCTTATGTTGCTTACCTTCTTAACAGGGAAACACAAAAGAGTGGTCCATCACCAAAAACTTTTGAACAGGTAACACTCTAACTAGGTAGACCTTTAACAAGTTTGTTTTTATTTTTGAAAATTTACATGACTAAAATCTCTGGCCACAATTTAGACCTCAGCTGCTGTTTGCATTTGCATATAAACAAGTTATAACCTCCAGAAGGAACATGTTCTTTAAATCCAAGCTGTACAACATCCTTTTCTAGGGGCTCTAAGAACAACTTACTTTCATCAAAGAAGATTAAATGTTAGAGTCTAGATAAGGCATTCGACTCAGTAAAGGACACTGGTTTTTTTGTCACACATTTGTGAGACAGAGAAAGATTAAAATTAAGTTTCATCGACAAAGTAACATCATCAATGTCTAATTTAGCAGTTTTGATTTTACATTTTCCTATTATTTTACCTCCTTTGGGATCATTCCAAAAGCTCACAAAGCCTCACTTTAAATCTTCATAGTCTGAATGAAAGCTTTGAAGTTGTTCCATATGGCTAGAGCAACCACTATCCACTACTGCATGATCCTGTAACAAGATCTCTGGATTGCCCTACACAAAAGGTAAGAGAATTAGTATCTCTTAGGGGTCCAAGTCAATACTGACATGGAAATCCCTTTTGGGTCTACATACTCAAACTTCTTGAGAAATTGTAAGAGCATTATATTATATACATATGTCCTGGTAGTTATCTATGGCCTCCATACCATTTAGCTCTTTTTAAGGATCATTTCCACCATTTACCTTACTAATATGCCCTTGTCCCAACAGTAGTCATGTTTTTAACCCCAAAAGTTTTCACATCAGGTTTTAAGTCTTTGAGTCTATACACTGGTTGGGTGAACTAAGACCTCTTGATTGGTGAGTTTGAGGTTTTTGGTCTTACAATGTCTAATCTTGAGTGATTTTGTCTAATAACACTATTAGATTGTGCTATTTTGAGGCCAATGGCCTAGGAGTACTAATAGGCCTAACAGTATAAACAGGCCTAACAGTACTAATAGACCTAGCAGTACTAACATTTGATCTATCAGTATTAACTAAACCTGCTCTGGTTAGTACTGCTGATGGGTTAAAGGTCCTTTTTGCATGAGGGTATTTCCAATTTTTTGAAAAGTTTTGGTGATTTACCCTTTTGCCATAATCCCATACTGGTTTGACTTCCCTCTTCCCAGTATTAACCATATTCTTAACCCTAGTGTTATCCCAAAGATTCACAAGCTAACAAGAATGATCCGGAGGTCGGGGAGGATTAAACAAATAGAAAGCTATATTATTAGTGAGAGATGAGGGGGGGGGGGGGGGGGGGGGGGGGGGGGTGGGGGGGGTGGGGGGGGGGGGGGGGGGGGGGGGGGGGGGGGGGGGGGGGGGGGGGGGGGGGGGGGGGGGGGGGGGGGGGGGTGGGGGGGGGGAAAAGGGAAGATGTGTGTGTTCTAGAGAGAGAAACACACACACCTTATTACAAAATTATGAATCCTCACCCCTCCATGGAAGTATGGAGGGGATATATATAGCCCTGGACACGATCTACTTACTACACTTGACATTTCTAGTCCCTGCGTGTCCGGCTAATATAAACTAATGTAATTCCGTATTAGCCGACATATTTTAAGGCTAACAATCTTCCCCCAATATGTGGGCATACGGAATTACTTACAATGTTCCTATCAAGTACAAATACAACAAAATATAATGACATCCAAGGCGCTTCCAGTGCTGAAGATGACGTCTTTGTCTTCTAGTCTTGAAACTTGTACTCCAGCTTGGATCTTCTGTGGCTTGACTTGTTCTGGAACCATTGTAGTATGCATGAGTTGGATTAACTTCCCCCCAATTCATGCAGCATGTCTTGAAAAGCTTTCTTCATAGACTCCTTTTTGGCGAAGTTTCTGAATCAGCTTCCCCCCAAACCAACATCCGTATCTTGAGCAGATTCTGAAATGTTGATGTAGCTGATTGAACTTTACATTGACATTTAAAGTGCACAGCGGAATTTAGTAGAAGAAACAGTCAACCACACCATCTAATACTGCTTTTATACTGTATCATGACATTCGGTTTTGGTGAATATCCGTTTGGGGGAACATGCAAGAGATCAGCAACAGTTCTTCTCACGCATGCAGAATACTTCACAAACCATACTAAGTGAAGTAGTATAAACTACTTCCCCCTGGAAGTTGACCTGATAGCATCAAAGTATAAAAGTACACGTATTCCCCCATGATGGTTTCGAACTCTCAGAAGCATCATTGACGTGGTCGATCATATACACGAGAAGTTCTTGTCATAATCAACAATCTTGAAAAGTTATGAAAGACATTGAAGAACTTTGAAAGATTTTTGTTGAGACTGTGAAGTATCATTGACGTTCAGTAGCTTTAAATATCCCGTGAGAATTGTTGATCACATCTCAACCTTTTACTCTATGGCTAACTTACCAACCTCGTATTCTGTCGGCTATTGCTGTGACCACTTGTTGAAGTAAACCTGATATACCAAACTTGAAAATGAAGTAAAATTCCCAAAATTTGTTACTTAAGTTGCACTGTTGTTGATTGAAGAACGGTGCAGAAGAAAGCCTCTAAGTACCCTATACACTCAACTAAGAGCCAAAATAAGTACAACACCTCTTGAGATTATCCACATCGGCATCTGCATGTGACACTGAGTACTACAACGTAACTCCTTTAAGTGATAGTTAACCAGGTCTTCACCCAACCACCCCTTGACCGCTGGTAACTAGATAATTCAAGTCTCAATCATAACTGTATACGTATAGGCAAGTCATCCATCGATAGATTGGGTTTTAAGAAAAAGGGGTAGAAAATAGAAGGAAGTCTCGATGATGAAATAAGTAGACGCCTTTGTGAAACCCACTTCAATCACAAATAAGGGATACCAAATAAACTCCGTGATCACTTGACATTTGAATCCAAATTCCATAGCCGTTTTGACGTTTAAGTGAATCTTATTCAGATCGTTTTTAGTGTTATGTATCGTGTTTGTTGTGTTGTTGAAATCAATTAATATTCACGGGATTTTGCAATTCTATGATTTAAACCGTAAAAATAAATCGACTTTTACGGGATTTTACTAAATCAAGAAAAAACCGTGAATAAAAAAAAATTGTTGTAGGTGAAATCGTTGTTGAACATGAAGTACGTGAGCTTTTGAAACGATTAATGAGCTTAAAAACGGCAAACGGTGCACAAACAATTCACGTTGAAGGGCTAACGGGCTGATTTGAAAGGAGAAGGACAAACGATGTAATGTTGTTTTAACAATGAGGGTTATAAAACAAACAAATGACAAAGTTTGAATTGGGTTTGAAGTTCAGGGACCAATCTTGTCACTCTTGAATTTTAGTTAATTAATAAGACATTTCCCTCCATTGTCTTATCATCTTTTCGTTTTGAAAATTGTAGAAATAAGAACGACGAGTGATTTGATCTTATGAACTGGTACGGTTATCGTCGGTGAAAGTCGAATATACCACGTTGATCGAAACGATGACACGATCGGAACGGTATACGTTATAAGTCCCGTAGATTACCGACACTCGAACCCGAAAACCGAAAACACTTAAACGAGTACTCGTTCGGTCCTATAGAAAAACCACTCGTTCGATCCTTGCAATCTTACACTCGTTCGATCCTTGTGTATTTTACTTGTTCGATCCTCGTTAGTTCGATGGTTAGTTCGATGGTTTCACTAGTTCGATGGTACTCGTTCGATGTCACTCGTTCGATGTCACTCGTTCGATGCTCTCTAGTTCGATGGTTACTGGTTCGATGGTCTAAGTTTTCCCTCGTTCGAGTGATCAAGTTTTCCCTCGTTCGATTGTTACTCGTTCGATGGTCTACTAGTTCGATGTCACTAGATCGGTTGTATCACAAGGTTGAGCTCGATCTTGTATGTTTTCACCGAAAAAGAAAGAAAGAAGAAAAACAACAGACGTGAAAAAAAAAACAACACAAAGATGTTGTTTGATTTGAGGAGACAAAAACAATGTGTTCCTTAATTCAACAAATTCTTTTATTAACACAAAAAAAACTTTTAATAAAATCCCCCCCCCCACCCCCCCACCCATTTGTGGAGAAAAGAAAAAAAGAAAAAAAATCTATTTCAAACGAAAACTAAGTTTGAAAGAGAAAATATAAGCCGAATCAATAAGCTAATAAGCACGAAACTACAAACACTAAACCCCACACGTTGTACATGATTTGAATGAAAAATATCATAAGTAGAAAAACAAGTCGTTGAACATAAATATGTTCATCGAGTCATCCTCAAAAAGTCCTTCAGAGTCAAAGACTCGGCACAACCTAAGGCGGTTCCCAGCGAGTGAAGAAAGGAACAAGATCAGGATGATGGAGTTAGTAAGTGTTGACAATAGCTTACTAACTCCCGAAGACTATCTCTGAAAGAATACAACCTGAAGACTTAACAGCTAAAAGCAAAGAAAGACAAAAGTAAAAGAGTTGCTAAAAAGCAAATATTTAAAATAACTATTTGCTTTTGTCCTTTCACAGAAAGTGCACATGGGATAGTGTACAATTGGCTGAAATGTGCACATGCTACTTTTGTAAAAGTAAAAAGAAGAAAAATGACATGAGTGGTTGCATGGACTTTTGTGAAGCTTCCAAGAGAAGATTTACCTTTTTATTTTATAAGTATCAGGTTGTAAACATAAAGATAGTGTTCATTCCTAAAAAAACATAAAAATACAAAATGTATTAGTTGATAGGTTTGATCCTCTCCTAGAACACACTAAGCCAAGATGTTTGTGGTTCATATTAGGAGAGTTTATTTGTCATTCAATCCTAGTTGTTGTTCTGCCAACAACCGGGTATAATTCTTTGATTCATATCAATAAAAAGTTAAACGTTGAAAAGTACAAATTGTGTTATTAGTATCTTAATGGCCTCGTGTTAAATATATTCAGACATATGTTTATCACGATTTTAGGGACCAACAAGTGGTATTAGAGCCTATGGATTATTCTTATGATCCATATCCTTTTGAAAAGATTACTAATAGCATGTGTGCTATGTCATAATAATGCATCTTCAAAAATTGCTACTGATACTGCAAATTTTGAGGGGAAGATGTACACTATTATTGATAAAAGCTAAAGCACACAAACAAAAACACCTTTTGTTCGAGAACCGAAGGAAAAACCTAGATACTTAAGAGAAAATCCTTCAGCTCCATCACCAAAACCCAATCTCATCTCACAATAAAACAAAAAATCATCACCAACCCCACGTCATAACCAAAATAACCCAGATCAAAAAACAAAAAACTTTTCACAAACAAAAAAAGTTACAACACATCACACCAAAACAAGTTATCACAATCACAATAATACCACACATCACAACAAATCATAACCAAATCCTAACCCTCATCAACATCTCTCTCGGACCAAGTCAAGAGACAGCCGGAAAATAAGCCGACGATAACATATCACGGCAACAAGCCAAACCCACATAAACTCAAAACCCATCACACAAAAACAACAAAAACTCATTCCTAGTCCTTCTCATACCAAAACCAAGATCCTAACAAACAACCACAAAAATCCATCGTCACTGACAACATTTCAACTGACGAAATCAAAGATTTCGAACAATCCAAAACTCCAATCTCGGCGGTGGTAGGAGTAGTATCTCAGGCGGCAACGGCTATCAACCAAGAATCCCAAGTCAAGATCTACAAGTCATAACAACAAACAAGACAATAACAAAACAAAACACTCAAGATCGTTCTCTATAGCAGCTTGATAAGAAAAATCATGTCAATGGCAATTGAAGACCTGTTGTTATGACTGCTTGTTGTTAAAGTTATGTGTTATTGGGTTTGATAAGAAAAATTTGTTCTTGGGTTTGTTCAGTTGCTGAAAATGGTGTTCTTGTGTTTATTCAGTGTGTTCGAATCTGATAACAAATATTAGTGGGTTTGTTGAATGCATGGAGGAACTGATGATGTGGGGCTATCAAAACTAGGACTGAAGTATGTTTTGGTTGAATAGAAACTAAAGAAATAAAGGGGTATGGATCGTGGATGGGCTTCAATGGCCAATACTGTATGTGTACCCTAATTTAAACAAAACTGATAACCACACTGTACTTATACAATATATATATCAGCTCCAGTGGGTTCCAATAATATACAACAAGCAAAGATATATCGCGCGTTGCAGCGGGGCTTTAATTTTTTCGCACTTGTTGCAAAACGGTCGTTATAATTTTATTGATTTAATTATTTTAAATTTTTTTTTTTTCGCTCGTTTTTTTGATGTTTAAAATATGTAAGTTTTAATTATCCTGCACGTACTGAGCTTTTGCTTTAATTTTTTCGCAAGCGATTGTTCGTTATTTTATAGTTGTTTTTTATGGACTTTACCGTTGTACTGTGCGTTAAAATTTATTTTATTTATTAATTTATTATTTTATATGTTTTATTTTGCGAATTTATTTTTTGTTCTCCATGGTGTAAAAATGACACTGTTTAAATCAATTCGAAACGATACCCGGGTATTTTTTTTTTATCCTGAAGCGTCGGTACTTTTTGTAACATTTTTTTCCTCCTTATGTTTGTGACTAAACAATTTAAAAAAAAACAAAAACTAATTGCGGGATCCGGCCCAAATTTTGGGCTAAATTTTTTTGGCCCAAGCACTGTATCATACGATGCTTAAAATGAATAGTAAGTCAACCTTGTCTCAAATGATTTAATTTATTATTTATTTAATTTTTTTTTTGCGAATTTAATTTTTTTTGTCTAAGTGGTGTAAAATGACTACTGTTTAAGGTAAATTCGGAAATGTTACCGCGGTATTTTTTTTTATCTGAATGCGTCGTACGTTGTAACAATTTTTTCCTCCCTATTTTGTGCCAACAATTTAAAAAAAAAAAAAAAAACTAATTGGGCCGGCCCAAATTTTTCTGGGCTAAATTTTCAGGCCCAGCACTGAACACGAGTAGCTATAACACGTGCTTCGATGAACATAGGTCAACACAAACCAAATGGGCCGGCCCAAAATGGGAGCCCATTGGGCCGGGCACTGTAGCAACACTGCCAAAACGGCAGCGTTTCAAACGAAATATAGTATATAGATATAATGAGTTGGGTATGTTTCAGTTTTATATAAATTGAAGATAAAAGGGTGGATCGTGGTTACAAGAAATGAAGGTGGGCTTCACTTCTGTGGGCTACGCTTCAGTGGTTTATTATAAAGAGTGGGGCACGTATAACAAAGCTGAAACTAAATAGTTTCATGATGAGGTGTCATTTTATACATTTTTTCGGGGTTATTTAACCTCTTAAATCATGCAAATATGCCCAGATTATGTGCTTAGTCGTTTGTTTTCATATTTTTAGCACTTGGATGACTTTTGAAGGAAATACACGTGACTTAGGCTCATTTGGAGAAAAAACGAACAAGACTACGATTCTACACCAAATCTCTTGAAGAAATCATCATTCAGACGGTGGAGACGGCGTCGCCAACTCTTGCGACGATGTCAGAACTTGATCAAGACGACATCAGGAGTATCATTCTTGTGACGATGTCAGGATCCAACCGACTTAAAGAAGCCCTAGAAGATTCGGTGGGGCGACAGCGTCAGGATTATAACGCGACCCGTTTTCCTATATATACAAACTTGTTTTTAGGGTTTTAAGTGTGTAACTTTTGGGAACAGAACCCTACTTTTAAAAGACGATTATAGCTACTATTTAGGCCGTTTTTAGGGTGTTAAAACCCTCTTGTATCAGCCTTAATTACATGTTTTAATCAAGTGAGATCTCCTATCTTTTATCATTCAATATGTCTATGTGTTGTGTGATTGATTCTTGTTCTTCACTTCCTTTTAACATGCTAGGCTAGATCCTTTAGTATTTACTTATGATTGCATGAAACTTAGTTTGTAGATCCTTTTAATGTTGCTTCTTGTGATGGATGTGCGCGTTAGGCTTTAGAAAACTAGCCATAAGATATTAAATTGGCATAGACGTCTAGGGAAACGCGAGTGTGTAGAAAGGAATCGGTAACAGTCTTCATACTACCTTACCCCTAATATGGTTGATCCCTCTTAAGTGTTTTAAATGCATGTAATGTACTCTTAGGGTCCTTGTAAAAGTCTTCATACAACCTTACTTGTGCGTTTCCTTAACGGAATATTGCATAGACGGCGGGTTCGTGTAATTCGTTCATGACTTAGGAAATACTTACACAGATAGCAATAGGATTAAGAGAAGCAAACTAAGGAGTAGTGCATGATTAAGTAAATACGTTCATTTACCATATAGTTATCACCAAAGTAGTTTAGATTTATATTTAGTTTAATTAGTTCAAAACCAACCAACCTCTCAATCAATGATATTTACTTGCTTTTATAAAAATATAAAAATACAAAAAGAATCTTCTCTCAACCCCATAGACCTTTGTTAGATTCTGTTCGAGCCTTCCAACCTATTCCCCTAGAGAACGATAACAACCCTCGAGTCTTGCCTATACTACACTACAACGATTAGTTACACTGCCTAGGAAGTTGTAAAACTTCTTGTTGAAGTCTTACGACGACCGTACATTAAGTTTTTGGCGCTGCTGCATGGGGAATAGTTAGGTTTCGATCATTGTTTAACTTAGGTCTACTCGTTTGATTCCTATCAAGTGAGATTTTATTTTAAGTATATTAGCTTTCTTGTAGTCTATCTTTTCTTTGTGCTTTTGTTCGTAAATTTCATTGACTATCCCGTTCTTCACTATGGAGAGTGTGAATCCACTACCTCTCTCTGAGACCCATTCACAAAAACCTCCCAATATTTATTCCGAATTAACACTTAAGATAAAAAACGCTTTTAAAGATAAGACGAACAGTCGATTCTCTCCTTTCGACACAATCAAAGCTTTGCCAAGCAAAACCCTTACTAACGAACCCTTTGAAGTTCTTGACAAAGTTAATGAACATGAACTAAGAGCAAAACGAAAAAATGATTTCGAAGAGGAAATGTTTAAAGATACATTCCCCACTGATGAGGAGCTGGCATACCATAAAAGACTCCTAGAGGGACCGCACCTCCCTTTCTCGACCCTTGACCTAAAAATTAGGAGAGGCCACCCTTGGAGTTTAAAAATCCCTTATGTAATTGGCACAGTGTACATGGGTCATGCGTACATTGATTTACAATCCCCTATTAATATCATGTCCCGTACCAACTACAACAAAATAAGGACAAAACCTTTACAAGCAAGGAGAAACCCTTACCAACCCCACAAGATCTGCAACTTTATAGGGAGAGCTAGGAGCTTACACGTGTTTGTTGGATGCTTCAATTACGTCGTGGACTTCATGATTTTGGAGGATATAGGGTGTGTTATTGACGGTAGACTAAGTGAAGTAGTTTTAAGGAAACCCTTTTTTGAAACATCTAAGCTTGAGTATGATCAATCTTTAGGATTGATTAGGTTTGCCCATAAGAATGATGAAGTTATTTTTAGAATGCCTTAAAGAACTTAAGAGCTTTAACTAATATCACCTTTAGAAAAGGATAAGTTCGAAGCATTCTTCGTAGAAAGTCTAAAGGTTAGAAAAAAGGGATTTAAACACGTTCTTGAGAAAAGAAAGGGTTACTATAAAGCTTGCATGAATTTAGGGCATGGATACAAAAAGGATAAAGAAACAATCGAAAAAATCACAAACAATCATGTGAGTATCATCAAACTTTTCAGGTAGTGTGACTTCGAGTCTAGCTACAAGACTCATAAATAAAGAAAAGCGCTTTTTGGGAGGCAGCCCAATATTTATTTTCCCGCATTTAGGAGTGTCTTGTGTTTTAACTCTTTATTGTTTATTCTTATGTGTTTGAATCATTTGTAATCATGCTTTGTTTTGTTTTTAACCTCGTCTTATTAACAATCAAAGGTATTTTGCATCAAATAAGTGCAGGGGAAAATATCCGGTTTATAAGAACCAATACAAACATACAAAATAAATTGTTTAGATTAATTTACATCAGTTTCGAGTCACGTGATTGTGATAATTAATCTCAGGTTTTATGCAGTAGTTTAGAGGAAGTAACTAATAGAATTGTGTGCAGAAATTTTTTCCTAGAAAACAAAAGTGAAGTTTTCACAGAGGTTGGAAACAGCGTCAGGATTATTCCTGAAGGCGTCAAGTCTCCAGCTTGTGAAAAATTCAAATTATTTTATCATTTTTGAAAAATAATTTTGTATAATTTCCAAAACTTGTAATTTTCTGAAAAACTTACAGAAAACCTTGATTACTTTAACACATTCACCCTATCTTTACTGCTTTCATAGAGTCAACCCTAAAAGTTTCATTGTATATATCATTATCCCACCGATTTTATGCCAGGTATAGTTGTCTTTGTGATGAGGTGTCATTTTATACACTATTTCGGGGTCATTTAACCCCCTAAATCATGCAAATATGCCCAGATTATGTGCTTAATCATTTGTTTTAAGGTTTTTAGCACTTGGATGACATTTGGAGGAAATACACTTGACTTGGGCTCATTTGGAGAAGAAACGGACAAGACTACGACTCTACACCAAGAACTATGAAGAATTATTCACTCAGAGTCTGGAGACGGTGTCGCAACCATAAAGCAATGTTGTCATGACATTCATGGTAACGGCGTCAGAGATTTAGCGACGGCGTCAGGAAGTGGCCGACTTAAAGTGGATCTAGAACCATCTACGTGGCGACGGCGTCAGGAGTACAAAGCGACGCTAGCTTTTGTAGCAGCTTTTCATAGGTTGTTTTTAGGGCCTTTGTATAACTTTAAGGAGACGAACCCTAGCTTCTGTAGCAACTTTTTATAGGTTGTTTTTAGGGCCTCAAAACCCTATTGTACTACCTTGGATCCATGTTTTAATTCAAGTAAGGTTATTTATCATTAATCATTCAATATGTCTATGTGTTGTGTGATTGATTTATCTTCTTGCTTTCATTATAACATGTGAGGCTAAACCCTCCTTTGTATTTTCTTATGATTGCATGAAAGTCAGATTGTAGATCCTATTACTGTTGCTTTTTGTTGATGAATGTGCGCGTTAGGCTTTAGAAAACCAGCTTTTGTTTGTATCGTTGTAGACACGTCTAGGGAAAGGCGAGTGCGTAGAAAGGATACCATCATGTAATAGTCTTCATACTACCTTACCCCCTTTATTGGTTGATCTCTCTCTAGATATTTCACAAGCATTTAATTACTCTTAGGGGCTTTTTAATAGTCTTCTATACTACCTTACTTGTGTGTTGACTTATGGAATTATTTAAATAGACGGCGGGTTCGTGTAATCAGTTCGACCTAGGAAATACTACAAAGATAATCACAAGTGTGACAGGAAACAGGATTAGGTGAAAATCTGATAAGTAATGGCATGATAGGTATATCCATTTAATTAATCATTAAGTTTTCACTAGTAGATATAGTTATTAGTTAGTATTAGGTAAACTAACCACAGTAGTTTAGACATTAATTAGTTTAGTAATTGGTTAAACAAACCAACCTCTCAAACCATAGATTTACCTGCTTTCATAAAATATAAAAACACAAAAATAATCTTCTCTCAACCCCTAGAATTCTGTTAGACCGTGATCAAGCCTTCCCAACCTATTCTCCTAGAGAACGATAACAACCCTTGAGTCTTGCCTATACTACTACTATAATGGTTAGGTGCTCTGCCTAGGGAGTTGTAAAACTTCGTGTAGAAGTCCTATGACGACCCCACATCATGTTTTTGGCGTCGCTGTGTGGGGAATAGTTAGGTTTTTATCATAGTTTAACTTAGTTCTACTCACTTGAATCCTTTCAAGTGAGATTTCAATTTCGTATATTAGCTTTCTCGTAGTCTATCTTTCTTTGTGTTATCTGTTTCGTAATCCATTCTCGTCAACCACCATGGGAGACGAGAATCCTATCTGTACTCTTGGAGACTACTCAAAACCTAGCCACGAGGGCTACAGGAATACCATTAAGCTCCCCGTAAGGAACAACGTGGTACCTCTTCCATTCGACACCATCCGGTTGGTGCAAAACGAATGCTCGTTCAACGGACTTCGGTCCGAGGATCCAAACCAACACCTCAAGGATTTCTTAAAACTTGTGGACTCACTTGACCTTGATGGTGAAAACAGGGAAAGAACACGCCTGCGCTTATTTCAATTTTCCCTTCGTAATCAAGTTAGCAATTGGCTTGAACGTCTTCCAGCAAGATCCATCACCACATGGGAGGATCTTACTACTCGCTTCCTTGCTCAATTCTTTCCACCGTGAAGGACCGCAAAACTCCGCAATGATATCTTGATGTTCCAATAACATCATGGATAATCTCTCTCAGAAGCATGGACTCGTTTCAAGGACTTACTACAAAAAGTCCCTCATCATGGCATCGATCGTTGGCTTCAGATCCAAATTTTTTATGATCATGACTCGTTTCATCTTAAGTGCGAGATTGATCGTGCTGCCGGCGGCAAACTTCGCAATAATAATGCCGACGAATCTTGGGAAATCATTGAGAACCTCGTTCTTTATGACCACGAGGGTCAGAATGACACAAAAGGATTCGTCAAACCATTCAAGGCTATTTCTACACCTCAAGACACCTCAAAAATACTTGACCAGAGACTTCTTGAGCTTGAAGATCGGGTCACGACCGGTGCCCACACCGAGCTCAACACACACCCCTCAAGCTTCTGTCGAAGCAGTCTATTCGAACTCTCATCTGCAAAACCAAAATGAACCACCAAAGCTAAACCCCTTCGATTTTCGTGAACGTACAGGTCCAACCCCTCAGCCATAAGCATTAGGAACCACATTCAAGGCTCGAGTACGGGACTACATGGCAGCACACACTAAACGAATGGAGAGATTTGAAAATGCCATTTTTAAGCAACGCGAGGAGGTTAACGATAGAATGACTAAAATGTTCGGGCTTCTTAAAGAACTCACGACCAGCAGAGCTCCTGAAAAAGTATTGATAAGGGAAGAGGCTAAATTCCTCATTACCAAGAACGTAAATTTCATTTCTCTCACTAGAGGGGATGAAGAAAAGAGTGAAAAAACTGATGTAACACCGGAGACGACTTTAAAAAACCTACCAAGACAGAAACGGAAATGCCAGTCAAGGAAGTCGAGAAGGAGGATGAAGCTGAGAACGAGCCAAACAGAAAAGCTGGAAAAGAAGAAACAACTGGGGCACCTAACTCTCAACCTATTGAATATTACCTGAAGCATAGAATCAATGAGAAACTAATAGAGGGGCTTGTGGATAATCATAGGTTCAACGACTCCTTATCAGGAGTACGAGTCAGAAAAATAAAAGGGAAGACATACAATTTATCACCTAGGGGGCCTGTTTATGAAGCAATCCTTAGAAAAAAGATAACAAGAAAAGAGGACATCAGAGGAAACTTCACAATACCCTATAACATAGGAGGCCTGAAACACATCAATGCCCTAGTTGACCAAGGATCCGACATAAATGTCATGCCCCTCTCTACCTACATGAAACTAACCGACGAGATGCCTACTGAGACAGACATTAGACTCTCACTAGCTAGCCACTCGTATATCTACCCTTTAGGAATAGTTGAGGACGTATTAGTTGAGGTTGTTGAGCATGTGTACCTCGTGGATTTTGTGATTATGGACATAAAGGAAGACGAAAAGAGGCCTTTCATCTTAGGAACACCATTCCTAACAATGGCCAAGGCCGTAATTAAGTATGATAAGGGCACCATAACTCTAAGGTCTGGAAAGAGTAAGATAAGTTTCCATAGGATACCTGAGTCCCTCTTTAAGATCGAGAGAGGAGTTAAGAACGACATAGAGCCTATAGCCCCCACTATGACTGTAAATAGGCTAGTCTTAGAATGGGAAGAAAGGATAAAACTTCACCTGGAAAGGGAGATGGAGTTCGACCAATGGAAGAGCAAAAATTTCAAAGGCAAGCATCCCGCTCTTGTTAAAATAGAAGGTGGAATGGATGATGAAGGAGAAGTCACGTAAGGACGTGTGACTTCGAGTCTAGCTACAAGACTCGTATATAAAGAAAAGCGCTTTTTAGGAGGCAACCCAATATTTATCTTTCTCGTAATTTGGAGTGTCTTGTGTTTTAATTCTTTATTGTTTGTTTTATAATGGTTGAATTATTTTGTAATCATGCTTTGCTTGTTTATAACTTTGTCTTATTTGCAATCAAAGGTATTTCGCAACAAAATAAGCGTAGGGGAAATATCCGGTTTTTTTAGAACCAAATTCAAACATTTAAAATAAATTGTTTAGATTAATTCGCGTCAGTTTCGAGTCATATGATTGTTATGATTAATTCCAGGTTTTTATGCAATGTTTTCTTCAGATTTGACTAATAAAATTGCGTACAGGAAATTTCTCATTAGAAACGAAGAAGAAATTTTCGCAGACACTGGAGACGGCGTCAGGATTTATCCTGACGGCGTCGCGTCTCCAGCTATGTAAAAATTCGAAAATTTTCAAGTATTTCTAAAAAATAAAATGTGTAATATTTAAAATTTGTAATTCTTTTGTAAACCTGCATAAACCTATAATTATATCATTACTCTCATCCTATCTTCACTGCTTTAATAGAGCCAAAACACTAAACTCTCATTGTATATTTATCTATCTCGCCGATTTTATGCTTAGTATAGTTGTCTTTGTCTTTGATTACATGTTATATTTGATAAGAAGAAGCTTGGAAGATCATATGATGTTTTCATTAGACGACTCTTAGAGGACGATTTAACCAATTATAACATGTTTCTTCTCCATTATTAAGCAAACCAGGGGAGTACTAGTTTCTTTTACTTATTTTCTTATCCCTTTATTCGTTTTTACGGGTACTTCTATAGAACATTGGGGACAATGTTCAGCTTAAGTGTAGGGGAAATAAACCTTAGAAACTCTTCCTTAATTTGCCATTTGTTTTGTTCCTTAAAATGATGGGTAATATATCGAAACATAGCATAAAAAGGTAATTTTGACCCAAATTTAAATTTTTTTATGACACATACCGACGAAAATCGAGTATTAATAGCGTCTCATGGATAGAAATGTGTATGACTAGCACAAAAACCCTCAAAATTCCACCCCAAAATGTGAGGTTCGCCTTTAGATCTTTAGGAATTCGGGTATCCATTATTGATACCCAAGATAATTTGTACCTTTAGCTTTCTCGAGTTAAGGTTCGAATGTCGTCATATGTGTCTATTCCATCGTTACGGATGTGTACGTATGGTCTAGGTTGCCTTTTCTGGAGCATTGGTACCAGTATTAAATTATATGAGTGTACCAGTTGTATATTAAATTCTAGAACTTGTTTTTGTGATGCATCACGAGACCGTATGTAAGTATTAGGATTTTCTAGATAAGAGGCACTACCATGTTTCAAACCTGTAATTGTTATGATGGTCACACCAATCATATAACTATCCCACACCCTTGCCTTGCACTCACTTTTAGTGCAGGATACCCCTAGTACAACCCTCTGAGCCTATCCTTTTTCACGGTTCTTGTAATTTTCTGGTTAAGCTAGACTATTAATGAAGAGCATTGTCAACCCTTAAACCAATCGTTACACCCAAATCGTCTTAGCCTACCTTGTATGTACTCGCTTTCAGTACATTATTGTCCTAACCCAAGTTAATTATTTGAGTACATGGTTGCTAAGTCCTTATCCTTTTAAATACTGTTTTGGGACGATTGGGATTTATGGTAGTATTCATCTTATGAAGAATTAGGAAAGAAGTAATTTATTACCCCCGATAGAGCTCAATAAGCTCCATGTTATTTTGATCCACCTCAAAGCGGGTTATTAGTTAGAATGTAAATAATCGAGTATGTAAAAGTTCAAGTGTAGGGGTGTATCTATAAACCCCTGTGATGTATTAGATGTTTAAGCAATGGCAGGGCAAAAGTGTACAAAAAAAAATTATATATAAAAAAAGTAAAAAAAAATGTACGGGCTGCCATTTGCTTATGTTCATGTTTATCATAGAGTCAAGAAAAGAAAAAGAAAGAGATTGATGTAGAGTTGTATAAAGTTTGTATATTTTGCCCAAGTCTTTGGCTTAGAAACCAAACCAATATGTATTCTTATAAATAATTAGCTAACCCTTCCACTCCAAATTCACCCAAAGTCACCACCCAAATGTATCCCATCTGTTTCCGTTTCCATATATGTTATCTTACACCTACACCCCATAACCCTTTAAAAGACCTCTTAGATAGTAATGAATAATACTTGCGCCTAAGCGGTGGAGGTTTGATCATTTACTAAGCCTAT
>BQNB010134392.1:0-18319 GCA_026074375.1 Tanacetum coccineum | reverse complement strand
AAAAGAAAATGTATTTTTTAAAACTTTGCTTGTGCTTAGATTGTTCTAACACACACACATAATTATATTTTTTTTATAAACATATAGTATTTTACAAAAGATGTGTGCTGTATAAAAATGGTTAAAAAAATCATTTATATACTCATAAAATGTCAAAAACTATGCATACTATACATAACTACAAATAGTTTTTCGCACAAACAAAATCTATTATACTAAAAGATTGAGCCTCTTAATTTAATGTGGAGGTATTCAAGTTATAAATCCACATGAACCAGCTGAAGAAGATGAAGTGTCCTTGTGGTTTTAGTCCATCTCATAAATGGTGAGGCTTTATGATTCAAGTTCATATTTGTATGATTAATTTCCAGTTATAAGAAAACCAAAGGCTTCCTAAAGATTTAATGTTGAATCTTAATGTTATGGTTTCTTTCGTTCCATAAATCATTCTCAAAAGGACAGCTTGAACGATGCTCAAAGCTAAAGATCTATCCAATTTTGCAAAAGGTATTGTCTTTTATTAAATCTCATTCCAACCTCATTCCTTTCATAAACTCAAAACAAAACCAATATTCATGGTAACCTTATCACTACAACCAACGATGAAAAACTAGAAGACATTTTTCATCAAATTAGAACTACAAAATCTCTTGTATGTAACATATCTTCACAACTACAATACTTATTTTTATGTCAAAATTTAATTCATTTTTATCTCATTAATGTTTCATTTTATTTTGTTTGTTGATTGCAGGTTGTTATTAACTTTGGTGCATCTTGGTATGTCATTTTTTTTAAATGAGCTTTGTATAATATCTAAGATTATGAAACATTTATGTAGATAAGATATTTGACGAAATGCCTCAATGAAATATTTAAGGGTGTTTGTTTTGGCTTATATAGCCGGCTTATGGCTTATTTAGTTTTAGACTAATTTTTCATAAGCTCACTTTCTATGGATTATTTTGAAACTTTTTTATATTTGTGATTGTGAAACATTTAATGTAGATAAGGTGTTTGACAAAATGCGTTAATGAAACATTTAGGGATGTTTGTTTTGGCTTATATAGCCGGCTTATGGCTTATTTAGTTTTAGGCTAATTTTTCATAAGCTCACTTTTTATGGCTTATTCATGCTATGCATAGAAAGTCAAGCCTTATTGGCTCTAATGTACGCGTCCTTGCCTAACTGGTGTTTCTATGGCCGTTTATGGATTTTTCCCAGGCTACGTCAAGTAGTCTATCCAACCAGGTTTAAAGGTAGGTTTTTCTGGATCTTAGGACCACTGGGCCACCTTGGAGATGGTTACTTTGTTGGTTGTGTCTGATTACTTGATTTAACCTAAACTAAGTCACTGAGGAAATAGCAATTTCAAAGTTGTTGTTTTAAACACTAGATGGATAGGAATATAAGATCGAGTGGCATTCAATTTGAAAAAGTATAGGACTGATGTGAGATAGTTTGATTATAACTTTTGATATGTAGGTTAATGATATGGTTTCTTTCGTTCCATAAATCATTCCTGAAAGGCTAGCTTGAACGATGCTAAAACCTAAAGATCTATCTAACTTTGCAAAAGGTATTGTCTTTTATTAAATCCCATTCCAACCCCACTCCTTTCCAAACAAAAAAAATGCAAAGACGCATAAAAGTTAACATAGTATTTTTCTTTTCGGGTCTACTTAAAGAGAATTTTAAGGAAACCTCAGATTGATGCATTCTCTGAAGAACTAAAACCGCATCAGGTACTATTGCAACCATCAAATTTAAACTGATTTCTAGCCATGACATGTTGTTGCTTTACATGATCTGACATGTGCTTCTTAAACAGAAAGCAATTTTACCTGACAACTTAATTGTGCTTGATCGTGCAATGAGTGAACATAATCTCTTGAGTGCAAGCAAACTGTATACCAACATAAGGTACACCAATATCATTGCTTTCCATTCTGTCAGTTTTACCCAAACATTATTTCATCAGCGGATTAAGAATTGAAGGTGCGTTTTTATTTTATTTTTTTGTAACAAAGTTTGTATTTTTAGTCATGGGTTTTTTATTATTGCACTTTATAAATAAATTATTAGCTGCTGATAATCTTGGAGATGTAGGAAGAAAAGTTCAACAAGAGTTTGCCGCAATGGTGGCGAGTGGGACAGTCCGTGCCACCGAGGCTGCAACGCTTACGACAAAGAAGGTGGTGCAGAAATACGACACATGAATGCTTGATAAAGCAGATATAGTTTTTTTTTACCTTGCATTGTTCCAACCCTGTATCACCAAATGCGAATACTAGAAGTATAAATAAAGGGTTCAATGTTTGTTTTTTTTGTTAAAACACTACTTTTGTGTAAACAAATTAAAGTGCTCCCTCCTTCCCATAATTATAGTCCACCGACAAAAACACGCAGTTTAAGAAAATCATCATCATTACAGCTTTCTCTCTCTGACTTTTTGCACAATGACACTTTTACCCTTAACTAATTAATTTATAACTACTTTAAAGTTTGTAATATTAACATCAAGTTAGGGTGATATGGTAAACTTAATCTAAATTCCCTATCTATTTTTGGAAGTGGACAATTAATTTGAGACAACCCAAAAAGGAAACGTGGACTATAATTATAGGACGGAAGGAGTAAGTTTACTTTGAATTTAAAAACAAAATAGTCATATAAGTGAATATGTAGGAAAATGGTATTTTGATGGTATTTATTTATTCATTGAACGTTGTGATATACGGCTTAATTATGAATCCAATTGTATTTATTTGCATATTTTTATTATGAGAGAAGCTAGCAACCAAAAAACATGTATCACTGTTATCACCAGGTCAGCATAAAGGGATATGGTGAGGCAGTGAATTGCAATCGATTGGTAAGTCTTCACTAAACTAAATTAATATATAAATTTGAAGGAGTAAAACTGCAGCAATAAAATAATGTCGCCTCATGACCCTATGGAATCATGTGCCTATTGCTTCCGCGACTATAGTCAACTATTATTACATTATTAGTTTTGCATTTTTAGTATAACCCGGTAGATATAGTTCACTCTTCTTTTTGAGCATATTTTGTAATTCTAACTATTTGTAGGCTACATGTGTGTTTGTTGGAAATCCCATAATCGAATGGAAAGGACCTAATGTGTACAACGATTTGTGGATACTGGGATTTTAGCAATCATCAGTTTCAGGATGAATATCTTTATAAAGGGAATGCCATTGAAGAAATGATGTGTGTTACCGACGAGGTATCCCAACAGAATATAAAGCATCGTTGTTACGGGTATGTAAGTTATTCTCTCTTTCATATTCACCATTCAAAAACCAGAAAATAGCATGACATTCGTACAAAAATCAACATTTAAATAAAAAGAAACCCATAATCAGACCCTCTATTGAATATAGGCCTTAACATACTAATGGAACCATTTTCTCGTACCTAATACACCTAACAATGTACAAGCTGAAATAACACTTAGCTTGGTAACAACAGTGGGTTTAATACGTTTACTTTGAAATTATAGCAAGCTCCTTTTTGCTTTGAGCTTTCACCACCCTTGGTCTCAAAGCTATTACCACGGCCTTAACCGAATCGATTACTGCCATTACCCGATCAATTTTTGCATCCGAACCGATTAACCTTGCAGAAGTTCCTAGCCAACAAATTAAATGCCTCGACATCTTCTTCATTAATGTCTTCGTCACTTCCTCCTTGACTATCGCGATCATCACTTGTTTGTTCCCTAGTAACTTTTGCTTCATTGATCTTCCCAAGTGGCTTCTTCCCATTATCCTTGAGAAGCTCGTATGGCGTTACCTTCATTAACTTCGTTTCTTTGTCTTCATCTTTGAAATAGAAATCGTCATTTTGAATGACTTGCCATAAGTCAATATCTTTGGACTTTACAAAAGTCTCAAAGCGGGCTTTCCAAAAGCAAAAACCATTTGGTTCTATCAAAGGTGGTCTGCCTATAACACCCCTCAATGTAGTTCTCTTGAGCCATGGATCTTTACTCAACTTTTTTAAAATCAGAGTTAGGATTTTGAATTTTTGAAAAAGAAGCTTTCAACTTAAAACGACTTATCGGGAAGGCTTTAACGATTAAAAACCTAAGTAAGCTGCTCAGATACCAATTGTAGAACCGTAGATGGGGGGAGGGTGAATATAGTTTTCTTGACTTCTTTGAAGTTTATAAAACTTCAAGTCTCGAAAGAGCCGAGTGGTGTACTAATCTACTTTGCAATGAGAACAATAAGTAGATAGATATAAGAAAAGAGAAGAAGAGACACCACGATATATACTGGTTCAGGAAAGGGGGTTTAGTCCTTCTGTACGTCCAGTTGCGAATCCATGACTTCGATACTACACTAGTGTAATCCTTATGATGGACTACAAACCGTATTACAACTTAACTCCATCGGCTTTCAGCAAAGACCGACGCTCACAAAGAAGAGTTACTACCATGGTATTCCGTCCTTGGAATCCACCCCTAAGAACCCGTGACTCGACTTAATCTATAACTCTAGAAGCCTTCCCCTTGGAAACTTATCAAACCCACTAGATCCCCAATGATCTAGGCTTGATCCCACGGATACAAGACTTCCCTTATAACTTGATAATGAAAGATAGTTTGACTTAAGAATAAAATCCCTATCCTAGCCTGGCGACTCGATTCTAACAGAAAGGGTATGAGAAAAAAGACCATCGACAAAACACATACGTATGGATTAGGTACTTGTGTGGCTCTCTTGCGAAGATGTGTGTTCTTCAATAGATGATAGAAGAGAAGATTAGAACACTTTGATGTTTAGACTTAGAGGATTAAATAAGAGAAAGAGAGGACAGAATATTTGCAAGAGGTGAGGAATACAAAGGATAAGAGGGGGGTATTTATAGGTCAATAGTCTTAAATTATGAAAAATAGTTTGAGTCTGGCGCGCTGCCCACGCGTCAACGCGTTGCCAACGCGCCAGTTTCTCGAGTTTTTTTTCTTTAGGACTTTGGCGTTTTAAAAACCCGTTCTTGTTAAATCCCTAATTTTACTTCACACTATGACCTTTCAATCATTCTTATACTCAAGGTCAACCAACTCAAATAACCATTTGATAAAGTGTTTGTGAAGTATTAAAAGCGTTTTGCTTTTTTAATAAAGTAAAGATATAAAAGAATTATAGGAAATGGGCATTTTGGGTATTCCTCAAATGTGTAACTATCTAAGTTGAGATACAACTAAGGGTTAGAAGGACTAGTTAGAAACTAAGAGAATATTCTTTACTTGGTGAGAAAGGGGAGAAAGAATTTGAATTTTGAATTTCAAATTCAATTAACCACATGTTGGATAAGGATGAGTGAGTTGTCAAGATGTGACTTGATGTGATAGAAGGGAGCCTCTTGAGCTCATTTGAAATAGAGGGTTGAGATGAGAAGAGTACACGTGATTAAGTGATATGATCAAGGGTGATGAGAGAGTTGTGTTTGTTATGTGAGTGAGAAGAGAGTGTATAAGAGATAGGTTGTGTTTGTTTGAGATTAAGCATCAATCCAATGGTTGAGAATAGAATGAGGGAGTTTAGATTGATGAGGTGGATTGATCAAGGATAGAGGTGAAAGTGTGTTAGTTGTGTTTGTTTGAGAAACAATCTAAGGGTTGAGAAGTGAAGAGTGTGGTAAGTTGGATTGTTGACATGGCTTGATCAAGGGTAGAGATGAAGAAGTGTGTGTGTGTAATTTGAATTGTATGGAGAAGAAGATGAATAGTGAGTATGTGGTGGAGAATGTTTTGAAAAGATATAGAAGATTATGGTTGGGAATAAAGAATACACAAAGGTACATAAAGTACAAAAGAAGTACATTGTGTAAGGATATATTGTAGAGGATAGGATTTAGGGTTTATTTGGTGAAGGTGTATGTGAAGATGGTTGTTTATGTTTAAGAAGTGTTTTAGGAGATAGTATGAGTTGATGGTGTTATATGAATTTTTTGAATCAAGGATTGATTTGGGTAATAAAATCACATTGCCATTAAGAAGGAAAAGAGTGGGCAAATGTGATTATGGGATTGTTTAGGAAGAATGTGTTTGGAGTGTGTGTGGAAGAAAGAAATCACTTGGTGGGTAAAAAGGTTAAACAAGTGATTAGATAAAATATGTTATAGAAGAGGTGAGGACTTGGTACATGTGAGGAATACATTTGTAAAAACATTTGTATGGAAGTGAGAAAAGGTAAAGTATAATTAATTTCCAAATACCACAAACTCAATTAGTCATTTTAGACTTTAATCCAAGATATTCAACATTGGATTTGATCACTAATCATTTTGATTCAAACAAGCTAAGTGTTTTGCATCGTAAGTAAAACATATCTCATAGCGAGAAATGATGCGTTTACGCAAAGTGACATTTGACTTAGTTTGACCAAAGCGGGAGTAATGCTCGTTATATGATTAAGATCCTCATAGATCTGGATTAAGGTCAAATGAATACTTTCGCTTGTTGGTATGTAGAAAGTATGATTATACTAGGTTTAGAAAGATGTTTAGACCTTGGCTAGAGGCGTTTGATAAAAAATTTGAGTTGGCATTTTATGTAAAAACGAGAGGATTTGTTTTTGCTCATGTCTAAGTCTAAACCTCATTTGGAGTGTTCCCAAATGCTCAAATATCATGTACATACCTTTATTGAAGTTTTCACATGTGTCAGGTAAGAGGAAAGCCGACAATTGTAAAATCCGCAAAATGGATTTCGCGTGTGGCGCGCTGGCCACGCGCTGACGCGTGCCCAACGCGCCAGATGTGAAATCTGGTTTTGCGAATTTAAGCTACCATTTGTGATTCTACGTTTTACGAACGTTAATTTATCATCATTAAAACATAAAGAAGATCTTAGTCAATGTTGCACCAACAGGGCCATTGGGAAGAATTTGGAGGGTTTTTCATTTTAAATGCCCTCATTTAACATGTTTAGTAAAATTAATTAGGGGAAGTTTAATTGCATTGGTTTAATTTGCTTGAAAGAGTTTTGTGACTAGATAGGGATATTGATTTTCTAAAAGAAGCATGACAAATATACCCTTATCTTTCATAATAACTTCTTCCCCATCTCATATTTACTTCTTTCATTTACTCTCAAAACAAAACAAATCATCTCTGTAACTCCATAAATCACTCCATTACTACTTCAATCTTAAAGACCCTTTTTGGTTCCCGCATAATATGTGTTCATTCCTCACTCAGATGACTCTCAATGTCGATTTAGATACCAATGACGTTTCTAGGCTTGTTAGTTTCTCTTAATTTCAGTTTGATTACACAAGTAGATGCTTTAGTTCACCTCAAGTTAAATATATGATTGAAAAAAATGTGATGGTTAAAATAGGTATGAACATGCCTGTTTGCAACGAGTAAAAACATGGCTGCTTATATGGTTTTTGGATAAAAGTGTACGCCTTTACTTATTTGTTAACTAGATCTAAACTTCATGCTTTGTTCATTATGTTTATAACTACTTGGTTGCTCTCGTGTTTTAAAAAAGGGGACGATGATTATGGTGCAAGGGTAGTTGTGTCATTTATCATTTTACAAATCTAAATTCTTTCTATATGTTTATGAACGAAACACAAAAATTAAGAATTTGAAACTTTTAGCATTTGAAATTTCTAGCAATTTTAATTTCTTCGCACTTCAAATTTGTGAACCAAACGCCCCTTAGTTGGTTTAAATAATTGGGCGGGTTGGATAACATGTGAAAATGGGTAATATTGGAACAATTAATATGGATCATGTTGGTCTGACCCGCAAGCACATTTTATTTTTTCATTTCTTAAAGTTTACAGATAATTAAGTTTTACACTTTCATTTGGATTAATGCTTTTACAATGATAATCTAATTTGTGAAATGAAGTGAGCGCTCGCCCATGCGAACCACCAAAACCTGGCAATATGAAAACACCACTTGGCCCACGCTCCACTTCTGGCAATGAAAATGATCCATAACCATAGCATATCAATAAATCTTGGGAAACAGAGAAACCAATTCCAGCTAAAAGTTCCTCAACAAATGACTCCAGATTGCTTTAATTTGAAAATAAGCATACAGCTCACCCTAAACGACCATGTCTACAACAACAACGATACCCAATCTCGTGTAGGTAGGGTATAAGGGAGGTAAAATATAGACAGATCATACCTCTACCTTTAGGGAACCCGTGGGGTAGGGAGACTGCTTCCGGATAGACCTCCGGCTAAGAGAAAGGAGAGAGGGAAAGAAAGAAACGCCATTTTTTTTAATTTTTTTATTATTTTTAAAATTATTTTTCCAAAAGCAAGAAAGTGAAAGGAAATAAGGCAAGAGAAGATAAAAGAAGCAAGAAACAAAAGGCAAGCAAAGGCACATGGCAAGATAGGCGAAGCAAAAGGGGAAGAAACGCAAAGCATTAAGAACCCAACATAAGCATAAGACCACGAAAGCGGAGGAAAGCAAAAACAAGCAGACAAACACGAACAACTTGCAAGAGATAAAGACTAGGAGGCACACAATGGTAGGAAAGCAAGAGGAGCACATAGAGACACAAAGCAAAGAAATAAACACAAAAACATGGTACCATAGAAAAGGACCTAAACACATATAGAGAACACAGCAAACATGGGGCATGTCAAAATGCGCGAACCACGCAAGCTCACAACACACAAAAGCAACATAAAGAACCAAAAAAGTAAAGAAAAAGGAAGTAGAGACCGGCAAAATTAAAGGAAAGCAAGCATACCAGAAGGAGGCACGAGAAAACAGGGCAAACCAAAGGCAAACCAGAGCAAGAATAAAGAACATGATAAAGAAAGAAAGGGCCTGGGGGAGCAAAAAAGGGCAAAAAAGCATAACAAAAAGGCTAAATACACCTATATCTAGAACCAAAGCACAAGGACCTTGCCACATAAACGCACCTAAAAATCAAAAAAAGGGAACAAAAACCAAACCTCCCTAAACCTACCATCTAACCCCTAGACTACATCTAGCCCACCCACCTGAACTATCAGAAACGATAAGGACCAAGAACCAACCTATTAAAAGGAAGTAAAAAGGACACAAGGCACGAAAAAGCAAAGCAAGGAAGAGAAGAAAGCAGGAAAATAAGGCAAACAAAACAAAGGCAACCAAACAAGGGAAATAAAAAATAACAAGGCAAACATCTATGAAAAGGGATGCAAGAATATGAAAAGCACAAACAACTCTATGTCTACCACGTACCCCCTAGTCTAATTCTAGCTCTCCACTCATTCCTATCAGAGATCATGTCATCGGACAAGAGAATCTCCTTCATGTCAAGCTTCACTCTGTCCCTATCTAAGTTTTGGTCTACCCCTTCCCCTCAAGCCATCGACTACCATATTTTCCACTCTCCCAACTGGTGCTGACCGGGGTCTTCTCCTAACATGTTCGAACTACCCCAACCTTCATTCCCTTATCTTTTTGATGATATTCTCAACTTTAAGCTTCGCTCTATACACTCTGTTAGGAATTATGTCAAGCATTATTCTACCACAAGTCCACTAATGACATCAAATAATGTTACTTTATTATATCATTTATCCCATTTTTTTGCCTACTTTTATATAATTATTGCATTATTTGGTGCTTAATTGCTTTAAAGATGATAAATGCAGTAATTCAGGAGTGTTTTATGAAGATGAGCTAACAAGCGCATTATTTGGAGCTAAAACGAAGATATTTGAAGATTGCTGAAATTTCACCAATACGCCGTATCCAACTAAAGAGATACGGCGTATCAGCACCAAGACTTTACAAGAAAACACGTTTGGCCAATTCCCAATCCGGCGTATCCATGATGTCTACATACGTCGTATTCAAGAAGATAACGATTTGAAGATACAGTAAATCAAGTAAATTGGGAATGATATTAAAGATTTATTACGAATGTAGCGCGCACTCCAAGGAATCTAGCCCAATACGCCATATCGACCTCGCTGGATACGGCGTATCGAGTCTTTTCCATCAACTATAAATAGAAGACTCAATAACGATTTTTTAGTGTGCGTTATCACATTCCTTATACCATACTCGCTAAAAGACGAATTTTAGAAGAGAAGATCAACCACCAAGGTCAAGCATTGATCATGACTCCATAGAAGACATCGTGTAATTTTTACTCTCTTAATCGTTCGATTTCAATTGTTTGATTACGCTTCAATAATTATGAGCTAATACCCTCAGGTATTAGCCATCTTAATGAAAGTTTAATGTTTGGTTTGTTTTAAATTGATTTCTTATTTAATCGTTGATGTTTTATTATGTTTATCACCTCATACTTATTTATGTGTTTGAATATGCGACCTATCATTCAACTGGGTCTAGTGATACCTAAAAAGAAATCTAGATACCGGGATAACTCTCCATACGTGTTTTATACCACTGGACCAATAGGATCACAAATAACGTTCTGTCTTTGTCTTTGAATTATGAGCTTAGTTAGACCGGTAGGTGACCCGTTTATGTTTCAGCAATCATGCTCTTAATTAACTGATAAGATTTGACTTGATAGACTACTAGCTGTATCATAAAACAACGTCAAACTATATGTGGTAAAGTCCCGACTGGCTAGGATTTTAACAGGAGCACCCCTCTTTAATTCCTAAGTTAGATTATAATTTAACAAAAAGATGCGTTATGCGACATAGTTTATTGTGACAGGATTACCCGTGTCTAGGTCTTAGGATGATGCCCTACCTAAGTCTTAAGAATGATATGCCACCTCGAGATAAGTAAATCATTGCACTAAAACAAACAAACCAACATTGAACCGTAGTTAATATGGCTAATACAATTTTCTATCATTTGGCTTGCACCGCTTTTCATCACCCAACCTGAGCTAGTCTCTCAGACTGAAAACCCCCCATATCATTAGACAATGTACACAGCATAGGCTTAACCAGTAAATAGACTAATTAAAATACTAATAGAATATAGGATTAATTTTCCACTCTTAGTGTTCGACACCCTACTTACCGCGAACTTCACCTGACCAGATACACTGCCCGTTAAAGTGTTGTTTTAGGTTTGTCGGCTAAATATAAATGTAAAACTTGATAATCTAGTAATTGACCCTACACGACATCACATCAAGTTTTTGGCGCCGTTGCCAGGGAGTGAAGTTGTTTAATTCTGATTTTATTAGTACTTTTAGTTTAGTTTAGCTTAGATTAATTTGCATATTTGTGTTTTGCGTATTGTGTGTTTGTGTGCATTATTATAGTTCACTGTTACTTTCTGAGTCGAATACTCAATACGGCGTATTCACTTTATTGGATACGACGTATAATTTTTTTTTCAAACCAATACAACGTATTCGACTCAATCACCAATACGACGTATTCAGTTTACTGAATACGACGTATTAAGCTATTTGACAATTTTCTTTCCTAGCAAATTTATTACAGGTTAACATGGACGACCCCAACATTACTATGGAAGAGTACATCATGCTTGAGGAAGAAAAAGCTCGTAGGCATGGTAAGGTATATAACTGGGAAACTACTACGTATGGTAAGATCTGGTGTGATAAAGACGTTCACGACCTCAGATCTGTTGAAACCGAATTCCCAGCCATAGTCTTTGATGATGCGTTTACATCTAAAGTAACACACTCCTATGAACCCACGGTAAGTCCTCTTAACGACGATAAAATTGACTTTAAAATATCGTTTGACGAATCCGACGATGAAGATTACACAGTGATTTAGGACAAGAATTCATTTTCTTATAAAATAATTTCTAAAACGGATTTAGAATATGATAATGATAAAGTCAATATGCCTTCGTTTCTAGCACCCGAGCCTACGTTCAGTTATTTTAATGATTTAGACTTCTTTAAAGATTTTGAGAATAAATTTCCAGCCATTGTTTACAATGATGCTCTAACGTCTAAATCAGATTTCTTAACTGAACCTATTGTAAGTCCTGGACATATCGATGAATTTGATTTGAAAAGTGAAACATCATTGTCCGAATGTGATCAAGAAGAACAAAACATTTTATACTTTAATGATCTATTTTCTTTTAACGTAATTTATCCTGATGAATTAAAATCAGATAAGGACAATGATGATGATAAAATAGATATCAAACAGTCTTCGAAGGGTAATGTAATAAATACTGATGATGGTGCCTATGCACAAAGGTTAAATAAGCTTTTGGAAACAAGTCATGATACATCTAATAAAATTTTCAAAACAATTTTTTTTACCAAGGATCTAAATGTTAATATCATGACTTGTAATTATATTATCAATGGGATTTCATTCATTTTCCTAATCAAGAATTTGTATGTGCCATTTGGCATCCCGTTCGACCCCAAATTGTTTTATAAGGATGGGATTAAATTGGGGGCAAGTCTAACTTAAAGACTTTTCTGTAAACAAAAGTGCTTGCCAGGAGACAGCCCGGTCATTTTAATTGTTTTTCGCATTTTAATTGTTTGTTGCATGAGTCTGTCTTTCTAGACACTCTATACGGCGTATCGAACCCCTCTAGATACGACGTATAGACGTGTCTGAACGTTATCAGTTTTTAAAACTTAATATTTAATTTCCAGTAATTTAATTATTTTTACAGGAACAATACGGCGTATCCTAGGGTTTGGGATACGACGTATTGATCCTTGTACATTTGTGTGTTTAATTGTTTTCTTGTACCATTATAGCGAGATAGAATTCGCACTTGTCTTTAAATCTCTTATACAGGACCTTGCTGAAACTTTGATATCGTATATTCTGAAAAAGACATGTGTTGAACTTATCCGGACATGCTGAAGCCCTAGTCAACACACTTTTTGCTCAAGGACTCATCTTGGAGAATTATCACGAGCAAAACATCAGGGAGTTTTCTGTTCTAATTCTATTTTTCCCTTATTATTTTTATTGTTTAATCTATACAATGAGGACATTGTATAACTTAAGTAGGGGGATGGAGAATTAGAACGTACTTGTCTTTTTTTTACAAAATAACATGCAAAGTGCTTAAAAATGGTCAAAATTAAAAAACATTTTAGCATGACTTTTGTAAAAATCACTAGTTACAATACCTAGCGCACTATAACCCTTGTTACATATTATAAGAATTAAGCCTATTCCGTTTCCAACTATCCATAAAATTCTACAAAATTATGAGTGTGCCAGTGATGTAGTGGACTTTAGAACTTGGCCTGGTTTATCACTCGAGACCGCAATGATTATTACTATGGATTTAGATAGAGGAACATGTTCAATTGATAAATTTCTAGGATTAAACCAAATAGCCTACATGTCATAAAATTAACTAACTTCACTGGTTGGTTAAACTCCCGTGTAACCCTTTGTTTACTCTCATTTTTAGAGTAAGATTCCCTAGAACAACCTATTGAGCCATTCCTTTCTTTTTCTACACCATATTATATGTTTCGTTATACCTTTACACCTTCGCCTACCGTGTAGATTAAGCCTATTTCTATGTTGCTAGTTGCTTTCGTGTAAAGTCTTGTATTTCCTGTGTCAAAGTGAAATTTTTCTATCTCTGTAATGGTCGGGAAATTGCACAATGCAATGGGAAATTATGTAGCTCGTAAGTTTTGCTACTTTCACAATTATGAATCATGTCCGAAGAAAAAAATACTACAAGGAAAAGATTATCCGAATGAATTATGATAGTGAAGACGGTGAAATCAAAACAAGATTTATTATGTATTCTTTAAAAAATAGTCGGTTCAAAAGAAGTTTATACCGAAGGAATTACTTGGAAGGATCGATTATTTGTTGATACATTACAAAAATCAACGATGTAAAGTCTTGTAAAAAGTGGCCGATATCACTACTTATTCTGTAAAAGTCTGTAAAGAGCGGGATGTAAGGGAAGTTGACCGTTATGGGAACGACAACTTAGGTTGTCTTTATCATTTCTATGATCGAGATGATTGTCTATATGCTCGAGTCTTTGTCATGGAACGGTCCGGGGAAAGTTACTAGCAACCGTACCTTATTTGTTGGCTTAATCTATTTGTTTTGTATATTTTATTTAACAACCATTTTACTTCCCTTCCCTGATAACTAACCTTAGGATCTACTCGAATGAGGATGTGATCGAACATGAATGTCTATTCCGTCGTTAGGGCCATGTATGCATGTCTCAGCTGCCTTGTTTGACGACGACCTTTGGTGAAAGTCAGAAGCTTCATACCCTATATCGTTCTTCATCCTAACCGCTGGTTAAACATAAACGAGGATGTGTTCGGATCGTATATGTCTATTCCGTCTGCCTTGTTGGTGTGATACTTATGGTGAAAGACTGATAGAATGATTAAACCTAAGCCTACTTATAAATGCCCAATTTATCTTTTGACTTGTTTCTCCTTAGCTTTAGCGGTGGAGATGTGTATCCTTGCCAAGCCTATGATACGAAGCTAATCACAACCGGGCAATTGAGCGTACTACTTAAATGTTACACCCTAGATTAGTTAAGTGATCTGAGTGTTTTCATTTCCATATTTCGTGAGGAGCTTGGTCATGTACAGGTGATTAGGACAAAACGATGCTTAAATGGAAAATCCTAAACTTCGGTTGGGAAACATTTTCATAAACTGAACTTTTTCTAAAGTCTACTTGAGGACAAGTAGGATTTAAGTGGGGGGATATCTACAAAAACCTGATGTGCTGTCATGTAGGGTCAATTATTAGATTATTAAGTTTTACATTTATATTTAGCCGACAAACCTAAAACAACACTTTAACGGGTAGTGTACCCGGTCAGGTGGAGTTCGCGGTAAGTAGGGTGTCGAACACTAAGAGTGGAAAATTAATCCTATATTCTATCAGTATTTTAATTAGTCTATTTACTAGTTAAACCTATGCTATGTACGTTGTCTAACGATATAGGGGGTTTTCAGCCTGAGAGACTGGCACAGGTTGGGTGATGACAAATATCAATTCAATATACAATAAACACAAAAGAAGAAAATTAAAAGATAGAAAAGCGGTGCTAGCCAAATGATAGAAAACTGTATTATCCATATTAACTACGGTTCAATGTTGGTTTGTTTGTGTTAGTGCAATGATTTACTTATCTCGAGGTGGCATATCATTCTTAAGACTTAGGCGGGCATCATCCTAAGACCTAGATACGGTTAATCCTATCACAATTAAACGTATCCGCATAAAGCATCCTTTAGTTAAATTATAATCTATCTTAGGGAATTAAAGCAGTGGTGATCCTGTTAAAACCTAGCCTATCGGGACTTTACCCACTTATTGTTTGACGGTGTTTTATACACAGGTAGTCCACTATTCAAATCTTTATCAGTTAATTAAGAGCATGATTGCTGAAACATAAACGGGTTACCTACCGGTCCAACTAGGCTAATAATTCAAAGACAAAGACAGAACGTTATTTGTGATCCTATTGGTCCAGTGGTATAAACCACGATATGGAGAGCTATCCCGGTATCTAGATTACTTTTTAGGTATCACTAGACCCAGTTGAATGATAGGTCGCACATTCAAACACATAAACAAGTATGAGGTGATAAACATAATTAAACAATCAACGATTAATTAAGAAATCGATTTTTAAAACAAACCAAACATTGAACTTTTATTAAGATGGCTAATACTCGAGGGTATTAGCCCACAACCATTGTAATTATACAGGCGTAATCAAACAATTGAAATCGAACGATTAAGTGAGTAAAAATTACACGATGACTTCTATGGATTCGTGATCAATGCTTGACCTTGGTGGCTGATCTTCTCTTCTAAAATTCGTCTTTAATGAGTATGGTATAAAGAATATGATATTGCACACTGAGAACTCATTTTTGAGTCTTCTATTTATAGTGTCGAAAAAACACTCGATACGCCATATCTGGCTAGGTCGATACGACGTATAGGGCTAGATTCCTTATAGTGCGCGCTACGTTCTCAATCAATTAGTGATATCATTCCCAATTTACTTTTATTACCGTATCTTCGAATAATTATCTTCATGGATACGACGTATGGAAGCAGTCAGATACGCCGTATTGGGAATTGGTCAAACGCGCTTTCTTGTAAAGTCTTGGCGCTGATACGCCGTATCTCTTTTGTTGGATACGGCGTATGTAGTCAGAAATCAGCAATCTTTAAATGTCTTTACAAAAGCGCGTACACAAGTATAAATTGATAAAGAAAAACAAGGACTCAATGATAAATCAAGAAATCGATATAAACAAATACCAAACATTAATATCTTTATAATAATGGCTAACACCCAAAGGTATTAGGGCCTTCAACGTCCTAATAAATACAGAGTAATACATTTAGCCAAGGTAAACTAACCGGATGTTAATACGAATTCGATACAAAAACTGAACGATTACTAAAGTCTATAGAAAAATACACGATGTCTCCTATGGAATTGGAATACGTTTATCGACCTCTTCTGCTCTTTTTCCTCATTTGAAAATTGGACTTTGGTGGTTTAGGGATCGCGAATATTGATTTAGCACACTTTTAAAACTTCGTTTTTGCGTTTTCTATTTATAAGGGTCTGGAGAGCGGTTGGATTACGGCATATCCATGTATTAGATACGGCGTATTGGGTATTTCTTGGAGTAGGGACCACGTTTGATATCTTCCAGAATATTATATTGATTTCATATCTTGAATACGGCGTATTGAGTCCTTTGGATACGGCGTATTGATCTTCATTCCTTTTGTGGTCTTTGGTAAGTGTAGGCACGGATACGCCGTATCTTACTTGATGGATACGGCGTATTGGTCTTCAGAATAGTAATCTTCAAGATATCTTCATTTAAGCTCCAGAATGCGCGCCTTTTGCTAACTTTCACCAATTACTCCATAATTACTGCAATTCTCAAATTTAAATTATTAAGTAACAATTCTTTGCAATAACTATACAAAATGGGTTAATATCGTGGGATAAATGATGTTATAAAATAGACGTTATTGATGTCATCAAATATCCCCCCACTTAAATCCTACTTGTCCTCAAGTAGCCTTTAGAAGTTTATAAAATGTATGCCATTCAGGGATATTTTCCGTTAAAGCACTTATCGATATATTACAGTACACAACCAAACCATCACGAATTAGGAAGATAAAAACACTCAAATCATCAACTCTCTATGTGGTAACATGTAACTAATTCACTGCTAATTGCTCGGTCGTGAGAGAAAAGTATTCTATCAATAAGCTTGGCAAGGATACACACTCCACCATAAAGCCAGAGGAGTAACAAGTTTATTAAAGGTAAATATGGGTTTTTTTGTTATGGAAAGGCGTAAGGTTTGATCATTCTACAATCTTTCACCAGAAGTACCACTCTAATAAGGCAACTGAAGCACACATACATAGTCGTAACGGCGGGATAGACATGTGTGTTCGTTCACATCCCCATTCAAATTTAACCAACGGTTAGGATGAAGAATGATATAGGGTAGGAACCTTCTAACTTTCATCAAAATTCGTAAACCAACGAGGCAACTGAGACATGCATACATGGCCGTAACGACGGAATAGACATACACGCTCATACACATCCTCATTCGCGTAAAACTAGCGGCTAATCATTAGGTGAGAGGGAAGCAAATTGTTGTTAAATAAAATTATAAAACAAATAGATTAAGACTTAATATACAAGTTGCTAGACACTTTTTTCCCGACCGTTACCATGATAAAGACACGACTATTTACAACGTCTTGATCATCGATAAAAAACAACAGCCTAAGTTGGCGTTCCCATAACGGTTAACTACCCAATCTTCCCATAACTTTACATACTTTACAAGGCAAGTGGCGATATCTTCCACTTTGTACAATACTCTACATCGTTGATTTTTTAGACGTATCCACGAATAATCGATCCTTCGTGTAATTCCTTCAGTAGTTGCAAAACGATTATCTTCAAACTTTCTTTCTATTTTTGTATTTTTCTCATTTTTTCGATTTTTTTACCAAACATTCAAATCTCGGTGTAGTTTCACCATCTTCACGATCATAATAATTTCGAATAATTTCTTTGATAGTTCCTTCGTCTTCGGATTCACCAATAATTATGACGGTAGTAAAATCACATGAGCTTTGACTACTAATATACATTCCCATTTGCAATGCGCAAATTTAAAACCGCATCAAAGATAGAAAATGACACAAGACTCGGGAAATACAAACTTTACACTTTAAGCAACCAACAACTATAAATTAAACTTAATCTAACAGGGTAGGTTAAGGTGTAAAGGTGTAACAAAACAAATAGTTGGTGTAAATTCCTAAAAGATTGGCTTT
>BQNB010134391.1:5657-18319 GCA_026074375.1 Tanacetum coccineum | reverse complement strand
ACGCGTTTCTCCATTGCACCCCGCTGCAAAATGCGTCCAACAATGAGTTTTTGCAAGAACTTGTCGCATACTCGACCAAGTAGTGTGAGTATCTTTGTGTCTGAACGTTTTTATTAAATGATTTTTGTGAGGTATATTTGTGTTTAAGTGAGGTATGTTTTTTGTACTGATTGTGGTCGCCTTGTTACACTAAGTTGGTAATGAAGAAGGTTGTAGCGAGAGAACGCTGAGTTGGCAGTGGTGACCGCAGTCATCATTACGCCCAGCCTAAAACCACTCATACTTTTTTATTTACTTTTTATTTTTTATTATCTTCAAAAATATTTTGAATTTGTTTTATTACAAAACTATCAAAATGAAAGCACGAAATGGATAATATAAAAAGATAAATAGTATTAAAAGACGGGAAACTCAAAACGAATAAAAAATACGAAACATAAAACGATAGAAAAATTGTCTTGTCTTATTAATAAAAGGGTAAAAGTGATTTGGAAGAGTATTAATACCATCACTCTAAACTTATTAATACCTCGGTCTAAACTTATTTGTGCTTGTGTAAGGTAGGGTATAGCACTAGCTATAGCAAATTAGCAAGTAGCAACTAACAAAGGTCCACTAATTATCATTATTTTGGACATCTTTAAACAACTTTGCATTAATTTGAATATCTCCAAACAAATATGCGTGTTGTATGATCGGATAAAAGACAAAATAATACTTCCTCTGTCTCAATTTATTTGTCCAATTTGACTTTAAATTACTTTTTTTTGCGTTATATGGTACTTGATAAAAACTATACCAATGAAAATACATTTAAAACTCAATCAATTCACATATTTTGCATAAAGTATTATATATCACAAAAATAATAATTTATAGTCAAAGTTGAAGAAAAAAGACTTCAAAATTCAAAAATAAACAAGTAAAATTAGGATGGAAGGAGCACTACTTCAATTACAAAAGACATGTAGATTAATCACTATTATATGATACACCCAAACTAACTCGTTTTTTTTATTCCCTGGCAGTAAGCAACTTGGAAATGTGAACACACAAATAACGTACAAGTTCTAAAGCACATTTTAATATTTGTAACGTGACAACTTGGAAAAAAGATATTATATAGTTTTTAAATTGCATTATGCTAATATTACAAGCTATAGGTACATGCATGATTTATATATTTATAATGTTAAATGCAATACTACTCAAGTTAAATTTCGCCAATGATTAATATTTGTATACACCCATGCATTTGTATTTAAATTTCTTTAACGGTAAAACTGACAACGCGTTATGAACACCTTAATTGTCTTTTATATACAAGAAATTTTAGTCTAGCGAAAAAGAGAATGAACATTAGATGAAACAAAGACATATCTTTGTAACTCTTTTACTAAATAGTTTGCTAACCATAAAATGGTGATACATTACTAAGATTATTGGAAGCATATCAAATATATCTTCTGGAACGATGACTTGAGTCGCACAATATAGTTATCCCAAGCAGGTCAGTAAAAGCAGATAACCACTTTACCAAGTCGACTATCAACAAATGTGGGACTTACTGAATGCAAATTGCTAAGGTTTACATGTTTTTGAGTATGTAAGTTTCCTCATCATGGTTTGACCAAAAATATTATTCTGGTATGTGATATGTTGCTTTAAAAAAGTATACTATTGCTTCCATTTGATATTAACATGGTTTTAATATTGGTTATTGCTAACAGTACGTCGGAACAATAATTATTTTTGATATACAACTCTAGGCTTAATGTTTGATGTCAACATATTCATAGTTTCCCTTTAACTATCCTGAAACGTTAGTTTAGGTTAATAGAATTTAATCTTTTAATAAAAGGGGACAAGATCACTCTTAGTATTCAATTTCATTGTTATGACCAGTACAATACTTGATATGAAAAAAATATTTTAATTGTTGTGTAGAACTGTAAAGGCAGGTGAATGCGGTCTTTTAGACTTCTTTGAACTTTACAAAACCTCAAGTCACAAAGAGATCGAGTGGTGATACTATCTACTTAACAACACAACCAATAAGTAAAGAGAGAGAGAGAGATAGAGATAGGGAGAGAGAGAGAGAGAGATCATGATATATACTGGTTTGGGATGGGAGATTTATAGCATTCGTATGTCTATTACAAATACACGACACCGATACTATTACTATAATATAATCCTTGTAGTGGACTACAAACCGTTAAAACTTCACCCAATGATATTCACTAAGATCGACGCTCACTAAGAAGAGCTACTCTCAATGGTATTCCACCCTCGGAAACCACCCACAAGAATCTTATGATTCAATATAGCTACTAACACCACAAAGACTTCCCCCTTAAAAGTATCAAAACCCCACTAGATTTTCGTGAATTAATTTTCTTAAAAACTTTAAAAAATCATAAAAAATAGAAAATATTCAAAAAAATAATCTTCTTTTTTATAAAATTTTCTTTTATCATATTTTAGGCTTAGGATTGAAATTTACTTTTGTAGGGTTAATATTTTGAAAATTCAATTTTTAAAGAACGGGATTTGATCCTCGTTCTCGTTTTCTTTAATTTTAGCTTTAATCACCTTCGGTTTAGAATTTCCTTAGCCTTTTCTTTTTAAATAGTCAAATAGGATTAGAAAAAGTTTAGAAAATCATTTAGTGTTTAATTTTAGTATACTTGCTTATTTGTCGCGTTTTATTGAATTCCCGTTAACGTTTTTCGTAGTTAGTTTTAATTTTGCCTTTATTTGCTCACTATTAGAATTTTAGAAAACAATCAACTTCGAACCAATTCAAGTCATTGTCCAAATAACAAACGGGGTCTCAATTTCATAAGTTTTTGGGAAATCATTAGCCTCCCTCCCAAAAGCCATAAGTCTTCAAAATTATTGATTTTATGTATAATTTTGATCAGATGTATGTTGATAGATTTGACAAAATCAATAAGCTAATCACGGGGTAAATTTCACCTAAGGTACATGAACGCGATCTTTGACATATTGTTTTATAGGAGACGTAAGAATTGCACAGCGTTGAAAGTTATCAACATTTTGTGAATTTTATAAACTCTCAAACTTTAATCGTATATTATATATTACTATTCCCTGCGTTAAGGTCCATTTTAACTCAATTAGATGTGAATTTTCAGGCCAACAAAAGCGGTTAACTTGTTACTATTTGATCATTTTTGGCCAAACGACTAAAAACACTCAATGTATTTACGTCAAATTTGGGGATATTCAACGACTAATCCTCCGTGTGACCTTAGTTCGAATTAATTTACCCACATTATTACCATATTAAACAAGTTAGGAAACCAAAAACATGGAATTACAAGAAACAAAACATGTTGAAGACCTTATTTTGGTTTGAGAGAACTCGCTAGAGAGTTTATAGGAAAACTTTGATGTCAAGACCAATTGAGGCCACAAGCTATACATATATATATATTACTTTTACACCAAAATGAAAACTACGATCTGTTTGCATCAACGGCTATTATTTCAAGAAATTTACATGGAATTCTCTACGTTTTTCTTTGGTTATAAATCATAGTAAGGCTTCTAGACTTTATCATATTGGTCTTGAACCTTAATTGGTGTATCTATACTACTATATAATGCATTTAGAACATTTCTAAAATAGAAGTCTTAAAAAATTAAAAACAAAAAACATTTCTTTATTAAGAAATATTGTTTTTTTATAGTCATCAATATTAACAATGTAATAGCCTATTTAATTTATCATTATAATCGTCACCAATAATTATTATTAAACCGTTAATAATCATTACTATCAATAATGATTATTAAAAATATGTAACCGAATCCCATATAAATTCACACAAAGCATTTCATATCTCTCACACACAAATATTTTTTTAAAACAAAAGTAGTGATGCAGAGGCATTGACTTTTAGTCAAATTCAAAATGCATAGTCAAAGTCAAGACATTGACTTTCCCTTTTTATTTAAGTATTCTTTTTTGATAATAAACTTTGATTAAAAAAGTATTTAATTTCTAATCAATTATAAATTTAGGAAAAGGAAAGTCAAATCAATCTTTATTTAGATTGATTCTTGTTTTCCTATAAATATATGGTATTTTCTTTGTATTGATATCTTTTGAGTTTTGATAATAAAAGCTTTTGCTTTAATCGAGTTCCCCACTGGAATTATCGATCTAATTGTTATTTTAATTCGTATGTTGTTCGGCCGTTAACGATCCGTATCATTTGGTATCAAGAGCTATGGTACTAATGGTCGAACGGAATCGTAGAGAACATCTAATTCGTAGATTCGCCGGATGAGGCAACGAACCAGATCCACGTGACGTGAAGATCGCAAGCCTCAAGCAACGAATTCAAGAACTCAAGCGCCGACAGGAGAAGACCAGATCTAAACGGGCATGGGAAACCCTAAACAAGGAAAATCCATTTTCGTATGTTTGTGATCGTAGAAATCATCGTGGAGGCGTTCGGAAGGAAACCTTATGTAGGCTCGGGATACAAGTTGAGATAACCGGGTGCGTCGGTAAGGTCCCTTCAAACTATCATGGTTCCTTATGTAGTCTTGGGATGAGAGTTTCGAGCCCTGAGTGCGTCGATAAGGCTTCATATTACCCTTGGTTTCACGGTGACTACCATGATAACCCTTTGTTGACAAAGGAAACCGAATCAGAACCTATTATCTGGGATATAGGAGATGAGGAAGAGGAGTATCCTTTTGTTAATAAATATCTAAGTTTTAAAGAAGAACCTATCATGTTAGTGGAAGAGAAATCGTGTCCTGTTTACGACACCGATAATGAAGAAGAAGAATCGATGCCGGTTTATGATACCGATATTGACGATGTCATTTAGGATGAAGAAGGATTTGTTAGAAAAGGAGGATTTGGTGGGGGAAGAAGACAACATAGAAGACATTGTAGTTAGGGCTAATGATATTTGTTTTTCAATGATCCAAACTACTTTAAGTGTTGATGTTGAGGAAGACGTCAATACAAAATCACATGAGTTGATGGGTTTGGAAAAAATATTATTATCAAGGTTAGCCAAAGTTTGTTTAAATTTCTGATTCGTAAAAAATATCAAGAATGGTATTTGAAAGTTACACCCATGGTCGATAAGTTGGGTTTAAAATGACCAAGGTTCGAGGTAGAGTCATTATAAAGAAAGGGAATTTGATGCAGGGACGAGTGAGGCAAACTCGAGGATGAGTTTTTCTCAAGCGAGGGAGGGTGATGCAGAGGCATTGACTTTTAGTCAAAGTCGAAATGCATAGTCAAAGTCAAGATATTGACTTTCCCTTTTTATTTAAGTATTCTTGTTTGACAATAAACTTTGATTAGGAAAGTATTTAATTTTTAATCAATTATAAATTTAGGAAAAGGAAATTCAAATCAACCTTTAATTAGATTGATTCTTGTTTTCCTATAAATATAGAGTATTTTCTTTGTATTGATATCTTTTAAGTTTTGATAATAAAAGCTTTTGCTTTAATTGAGTTCCTGACTGGAATTATTGATCCAATTATTCTTTTAATTAGTATGTTGTTAGGCCGTTAACGATCCACATCAAGTAGTCACTAATTTAAATACAAATTCATTTTCCTTAATGCTACATATTTCCTACTTCTGTTGTATCAATCGACTTCCTTGTTGATCACTACTGCATTTATAGTTACAAGTGACATTATTTCTTATCACATAACCAAAAAAAGTTGGTTTACTATAACTTATTTGACACTCACCAGAATTCCACGCTGTGACAAAAAATATCAGGAAGTAGGGGTGAACAGCGGTTCAAAACCGAACCGAACCGACAAAAATCGAACCAAACCGAAAATCGAGTTTGAGGAAATACATGAACTGAAACCGAACCGAAGTTTACCGAGAAAAACCAGAAAACCAAAATGAACCGACAAAAACCGAACCGAATAGATAGTTTAGGCGTATTTTTCTTGGTTTTAATCCGAACCGAATTGAAACTGAACAGACCGAAAAACGAAAACCGAAACTATAAAGATACAAAATCAAAAATTGGACAGAAAATGGTCCGTGTTCGGTATCGGTTCGTATCGGCTTCGGCTCCGTTTGTCGGTCCGGGTCGTTTTTCGGTTGGTTTGCTCACCATATCAAAAGCTCAAGCCTCACCTTACCAATAGCAACTCTTCTAGAAAAGTAATAAGTTTTTGGATCCTAAAACCCCTGACTTCCACTATTCGCTATGTGTGGTGTAAGGAGTGGCTCGGCTCGGTTTGTCGGTTCGGGTCGTTTTCGGTTGGTTTTGCTCAGCCTTATCAGAAAGCTCAAGCATGCGACCTTTACCAAATTTCAACTCTTCCAGAAAAGAATAAGTTTTTGGATCCTTAAACCCCCGACTTCCACTATGCACATATGATCTCCCACACCAGGAAAACGGGCCCCACTATTGGTAACCCGTTTCATGGCTATCATGTGAGAAGCAAATCGCGAACGACACAAAGAAAGGATTTGAACTCGTTATGTCTGTTTTACGTTGTATGTGTACCACCATTAGTCCATTGCGCAACTTTCATCGACCGGTCTCAAAGCCGACAAGTGAGAAGCAAATCGCTCAACACAAGATTAAAGTGACACAAAGAAAGGACTTGAACTCATTATGTGCAAAACATTATGTGCGTTTTGCGTTGTATGTGTTCCACCATTAGTCCATTGTGCATGGCCGGGGACAAAGTTGTGTTTCTAAACTATAGCTAAAACCAATTGATTCATTTGACTTACAGACTGCCCAAGAAGAGCAAAATCCACAAATAGAGATTCACTAAAAACTTACAAGATGATGTTTCTTTCACACTTTTGAGAAACTTTGCCGCTTTTACATTTAAACCCCACAAAAGAAGACCAAAAAAAGACCACCAAAACTTCTCACTAAAAACCTCTAAAGGATGGATCAAATAAAGCGAAAAAAGAAAAAATATATATATAACAGAAGAAGGTCGAATGTGAACTACCAGGGCAAATTGGATTTTTACCAGGGCCTCCGTAGTAAAAATAGTGAGCCCAATCGCTATTGCTTTTGGTTTGAACACCATAAGAATTGGATTGTTGAGTGAATGTGCCAAGATCTTTAGGCGTTTTGAGATTGTTTTCTTTATCGCTATTGCTTCCGGTCGCGATTGTTTTCTTTATAACAATTGGTTTTTAGGTTAAATATTGGGGTACCAATGTTCTATAATACGAAATTTGTTTTATAAGGGTATATCAATCGTATATTTTGGCATACTTTCTTATAATGACATAATATATTTGAACTTGTAATATTAAATGTATTGTAAATAAACTTGTAATAGTAATTTTAATACGAAAAATTTAACTCGTAACACTCAATTAGCTTGTAACATCTCAAAACTTTTAACAATCATCTTAATGATAACAACTGAAATTGTGACATTCAATCACTTTGTAAAAGTGATGGACAACCATATTGTAACAACATGCTAATTATAAGGTTGATATTCAATTAAGTTTATAAAGGATCATTTAAAGGTGATCAAATTATTCGGTGCTTGAAAACGTAAATATTTGCTCGCTTGAAAATTTAATTATACGAGAACCTGTCGCCGCAATGAGCGGGTACCCGTCTATTTTAACTTATGTTTCAAAGATGCCACTTATGTTTTTTTCTTTCGTTTGGACCTTATGTTTACTTGGATATGAAATATTTTGCATTGTTATTCCTTAGAGTTATGTTAATTTAAATTATCATTAATTTGTACGGTTATTGTTAGAAAAACGTAATGTTTAATCGAATAACATTTGCTCGCGTGAAATATAGTTACAGGGTACCCGTCGTCGCATTGCGTGGGTACCCTGCTAGTAGAATATCAAGGATCTTGAACATTTGAGTAAGACTTTGTGAACAAAGTCAAAACTTCGAACGTATATGAAATTACTAATTCAAACGATAATGTAACACTTATGATCTTTTAATATTGTGATAAAAGCTAAAATCTGCATGACTTAATAATGCTACTAGCTAAATGCATATTAAGGGGGTGTTTGGGATTGCGATGTGAAAGTGATTATATGATTATTGTGTTTTGAAAACGCAAATAATCTATTTTGAGTGTTTGGTAAATAGAATTGAAAAATCAATTATTTGCGTTTCACAAGGTTTAAAACTTAGGTTTGAAAAAGCTACGCCCTACTTGCTTTTTGAAAACTCATTTGTCCTTATGACACTCAAATTACCAATTTATCATTATATATCTCCATCTTCCTCATAAACCCCCATCTATTTATTTTTCCACTACCAATGATTAATCTCCTACCTTGATTGTAGGCCTTTTCTTGCTGCTTCCTATCCACCGCATTTGATGGTCTCACCGGAGTTGAAGATCCAACAAGCATCACACATAGAAAGAAAAAGAACGTTGAAGACAAATGGTTTTCATTAAAAGATAACTATTAGAGTACACACCATTTATAATTTTGTTGAAGACAAATTTGTTTTGTTGTAGAAAATAGGTCTCGGTGGATCTTAAGAATACCTGTTGGACAAGGCAAAAGTCACAAAAGTATATGGATCTGTATAATGACACATCAAATATTTTGTAACTTTATCAAAAGAGTTTTTTTTTACATTGAGATTATCTTAAACAAAAAAATACTACTTAATAAGATAAATGCAAAAGTAAAATACATAAATCTTTGATAAATATTTATATGTTTGGTTATTAATATATAGCAATGTCCTTTTTAGTCATTTTACATGTTAAATTATTAAATAATCTGATTTGCCAAACACTCAAAAAACTGATTATCTAATTATTGCGTTATCATACAGCATAATCAAATCTAAACACCATATTTTAAAACCACGTTTTGTTACAGCTGATTATCTGCTTATCCGTTTTCAAAACAAATAATCTATTTTCTATAAGAAATCCCAAACACCCCTAAGAAATGATTTTGACATATCATTTTTACCATAGATCTAGAAATAAATGCACATTAAGCTAAAATCTGCATGATCTAGAAATGATTTTGACCTATCTACTGGTTTACAAGTTAACACATGCTTAAACGCAAGACTTCAACCAAAACTTCTTCATCAGTCATCTTCGTCTCTAGACCTTCTTGGCTCTCCCGCAGCTGAATCGTCCGTTGTTGTCAAGTCACAAAACAAGGAAGTTAATTTCACAAGAATAAAAACAACTCAGTTGATCCATTTTAGCCCAAATGTGTACTAATAAGTAACTTTGTCGTTTATAATAATACTCATTTCACCCGTTCTTCTTTGTCATACACAAAATTAAACAAAATCATAAATTGTTCAACAACCAACAGGTGAAATGGGTGTAATGACTCAAATAAACGACAAAGTTACTTATTAGTACAGGTTTTGGGCCTAAAAATGGGTGTACTATAAACAACAAAGTTACTTTTACTAGCTACAACGTTTAGGCTAAACTGAGTCTATTTGAGACTGTTTTAATAGCCGAATTAAATTGATGTTTGGGACTTATTTAAAGTTAAAAAATGGCATGTTTGGGACTGTTTTTAAAGCTGTCTCAAACACCCCATTAATACCTTTAAAAACAGCCCCTAATAGATAATGAGGTGTTTGAGACTGCTTTTAAAGCTAATTAACTTTGAACATAGACTTTTCCGAATTAATCACTAAAATCCTAGATGTCATTTACTCATTTAAACCTTAACACATTAACACATTTAAACATTATAAAAAAATATACACACTTACACATTATACAAATACACATTTAAGCATTATATAAATTAGAAATAATAAATAAATTAACAAAAACAGAAAATACATACTTGGTTTGATTAGTTGGCTAGGTGGTGGTGTCCAGCAACGGCGACGGTGGTCGGGAATGGCAGCAGCGACGATTAAAGGTGGTGAGTACTACACTAACATAGACAACAATTAAACACAAACACAAACAAACCCAAAATCATAAACCACTTTAAAAAACAAAATCCACCAAACATAAACAAAATCAAAAACCAAGTGTTGAAGGTGAATGTGGTGACCTTGGGTGGTAGTGGTGGCCTCAGGTGGTAGCTCAGATGGTGGTAGTGGTGGTGAATGTGGTGGTGAAAGTTGGAAAGTTTATGGTAGAAAACGAGAGGGTTGTGAGGATACAAGTATAAATCTGATATGCTTTTTGGTACCAAAATCTTTAGCGGCTATCTATAGCGACTACATGTCGTTGCTACAGGTTCCGGTCAAAGTCAATAACGTTTTTTTCATTTAGTTAACCTTTAGCGACTACATTTTTTTACAAATAATGACGACATGTAGTTGCTATAAGTCAGGCGGGAAACTTTAAACTTTCGTGAAACTTTTATACGAAACTTTTGGCGACGACTACGTACCTATAGCGACGACATGTATTCGATATAGGTATTTTCAACTTTCTTTTATTATGAAAAGGTAAATAAGTGAATAAATTAATTAAAATGTTTCAAAAATATATCATATTAATTAGGAAAATACCACAAGTGTTAAAAAACGTAATTTATCGAACGGTGTTAAACCATAACGACATTCGTTTTGAGCGAAGATTCGGTCGTGTCACCGTCGTTAACGATGGTTAATGCGACGATTGCAACATCTAAGTTTTGCAACACGTGAGTTTTACAACCCCTATGTAGTGTATCTAACCGTTGTAGTGTAATATAGGCAAGACTTGATGAAAATAGTTCTTTAGGGGAATAGAGATGTAGGTTCTAAATGTATGACATATTGATCTAAAAGGCGAGAGGAGAGTATTTTTTTACTTTAATGTTTATTTTAAAGCAAGTAAAAATCTAAGGTTTTGAGAGAGTTTGTTTTGAGTTTTTTTTGTAAGGGTTACCCGGTAAAGTATATTAATTACATAACCGTTAAGTACAATAGAATGTGACTGAGTACCACATTAACCTCAAGCTATGCTTGAACTATTTTAGTAAAGCATTCGAGACAATCCTCAAATACTTCCTAAACACAAAATACAAGTAAACCAAGCGGTTTATTGGTCGGGTTTATCGATACATGTTTCAGGACTTGTTCAAGAGTCTCTACATTTGGACTCGTGGGCACAAAAGAGAAGATCGAATCACATGGCTACGTATCAAAGGATTGCCTATGTAACAACCTAGAAATTTAGACTTTGTAATAAGTAACGTGGATTTTAATTTCTAGTAATCTTGAAAGGTTGCAAATGTCAAAACAAGAAAGTAGATGGTGTTATCTTGGAAATATTTAGTTAATTATAGTGGAGATAAGACAGATTAAGTCGTGGTTTGTTGGTGTCACCTCAATTATAAGCCAAAAATCAGTTTTATATACCAAAAGAACTGATTTTTCGTAAGCTAGCAAGTAAATAAATAAAACCTTAAAATCAAATGAAGAAAAGGGGTATAGATGGCAGTAAAAAAAGAGAGGAATAAACAAGTTTCCTTTGTGACGTTGGTGTTCAAATTCATATTTCGTTTAAGGAGACTTTGTTTGATCGAGACGTAAGAGTTTAGTAGAAGACTATTCATGGTGAGTTTTTATGTGCTTTTAAATTGGATTGTGCGTTTTGCTAGAAACACTATCATGCAAAATTGTTTAAATAATCGAAAGTTGCTCTATGTTTTAGATGTTTAATTATATGCGAAAGTTGTGGATTTGGCTTATTTATATGATGATATATATATAAATGTTGAACCATGAATCATGAACCGTAAATCGTTGGTATTTGTTGAAATATTATGATATGTTGAATCTTTATGTTACACAGAAAGAACAAACAAGGTCGGGTTTGTCATTGATATAAGAGAGGAAATATTGTAAGAGCAAACAAGGTCGGGTTTGTGATATAAAATGAGGAAAAATACTATAAGAGCAAATAAGGTCGGGTTTGCCATGAAAAGTGGGTTACCATGTTAATAAAGAATGTTGGTATATGTTGTATTACGTATGCTTTTAAATCGTTACTTATCTTGAATAGTTAATAGTTGGATTGTCAAATAGAATGAGAATATCAGGTGACTAAATAGCCATTAGAGATTATAGGATGACTAAATAGCACTTATATGATTTTAAGCAAAATACATGATCATTTTATAAGGTCATTATTATTAGAAAAGTGTTTAATATTATATGATTTATTTTGTACGTGAAAACCATGAATTCTTACTAGGCGTTTGGTTGACCAAAAATTCTTTTAGTTTTTTGCATCCTAGATGAGCCGATTTAGAAATCAAGAGACTAGTTGGGCTTGACTAAGAGTACACGCTTCCGCTAACATAAGGTAAAATAGATGGTTTAACTCTCCAAAAAGACGTGTTGCACTAGTACAAAAAGTGGTATTGGTCACACCAAAAATGTGTGACTATATACATATAGTCACACACGCGAAAAGTTTCGTGTGTGACAAAAGGTCGCGCGGCCGTAGGTCACCTACGGTCACGCATTCGAGTTAGTCACACATAAAGAAGCTTTAGTGTCCGTACCCACATTTTTTGTGTGACTAAATAGGTACAATTTAGTGATCGTAAACAATGTACAACCAACAAAGCGTGTTTTTTTTGTATATTTAGTCACATACAATTAAACATAGAGTGGCCAAAAGTGTTAATATGTGTGACCATATGGTGTTTAAAGTGAAGAAAT
>BQNB010134390.1:2646-18319 GCA_026074375.1 Tanacetum coccineum | reverse complement strand
TGGGGATAAACGACCCGGGAACATTCTATACTACTTCTCGGTTTCATTGATTGTGTTTTTAGACTATACTTACTATATATATATTATATTTTATTATATATTATATATATTATAGTTTGAGAAATTATTAATCAATTTTTGCCTGCAGCCGTTGTTATCACGTAATCCCGTTTTTACCACCAAAATTTCAAAAAAATGAAAAAATTTAAATTTTTTTTTTCAAAAATAAAATAAGTGTTTTGTCACAATTTTGACTTTCCTGCTGGGTAGAATAAGAGTAAATTTTGACTCGATCGAGCGTGTTGAGCTCTAGCTTGTTCCTTAACTTTTAGACTAAGCGTTCGCGAATATTCGCGAAGAATAAAAAATGATAGTGTTAAGTATGAGTTGGATGCTAAACAAGGATTATTTGGAAATCTTAAGAGCTCATATGTGTAATTTGTCGCTTTTTCTCCCATAAGCTCTTAACCTGATTAATATACGTGCTACTTTTGAAGATTAAACTTAAATCAATAATTTTTATGTAGTATATAGCAAAAACTTTAGACTTAGTTCAAATTTATACTTGAATTTTTCAAAAAGACGTTTTCCCAATGTGTAAAAAAATAAAATAAATAAATAAATGATGAAAAATGCAAAAATATAATAAATATAAACTGTGGGTTGATAAAAGTTTGCTGTATCTTGCCGGCTCACAACCGATGTTACAGCCTTCTAAAGAAAACCCATAGTAAGAATAATAATCCGAGACTGATAAAAGTTTGCTGCATCTTGCCGGCTCACAACCGATGTTGCAGCCTTCTAAAAGGTCGAGGGTTACAAATTGCAATAATGGTTAATATTAAGTATAAATAAAAGATCTCTTTTTGTTAAATTCAAATATGCTTTTGAACTTTGGCTATTATATAAGCTATGTGCATACGGAAAACCTGAGAGTTTTTGAAACCTAAGGTCCGTGAGTCCCGATACTAGTCTCTGTGGGGTGTCAAAAGCCTGGTCACTTAACCGCAAGGTTGGGATGTGCCGAGACGAAAGTCGCTACATGGGATGATCTCGCCTTCAAACTCATTATTCTCGGGTGGAACGTGAAACATAGAATGTTGCAAAACATTGATCCATGGTTGAAATTCAAAATAGCACATACACCTAAGATATAAATTGTCGGGAGTGAAAAGTTTACAAATTGCAAATATGAGTAGTGTTAGCATCTTAACTCATAATTAACGGTGATTTCGTTTTAAGCTTGGTTTGGAATAAGTGAAAAGTCGGGAACGATGAATTTATCCTTTTTGGGGCATTCTCGGATCGAAATGCATCTTGTTCTATGATCCCTAAAAGTTATGAAAATAACGAAAGTCAAATCAATTAGTTAGTTGCTAAAAAAAAAATTGGTAAAAACGGGGCTTTTCAAACTATGAATTCCTTAATACCTTTAGATGAGCACTTTGCTACTTTTCAAGGTGATTAGTTTGGGGGGATTGGAATTTTTAGTTTTTAAGCGCGTAATTATTACATTGCGTGAGGACACGGCAATACTTTAGTATGGGGTAATTTGGTATTCGCTATTTTATACATATATTTTACCATGAAAAATTAGTATGGGGATTTTGGTATGTGTTTAATTACACATACTTTTCACCATTGTAAAATCGGACTTAAATGACCAAAAACGCACATAAAATGCCATAAATATGCTTGTTTTGTGTTTGTGCTGTGCAGGTACCGGATATTCACTAAAGGACAAAAATGAAGCTAAACCAGACAAAACTAAGCACGGATTTGGAAAGAGCGCAAAAAACTAAGGCCAAGGGTTCAGAAAGGTTGAAAAAGGGGCTAAAGCAGAAATTTCCGGATCGACTCGACAACGTTTGAGAATTTGATGAAGTCAAGACGAAGTCAAAGTCAACACCGGGATATGGCATTGAAAAGAGTATCGAAAACCGAACCCGAAAACCTAAAATGCGCTTAAAAAAAAAAAAAAAAAAAAAAATAAAAAAATTAAAAAAAAATAAAACAAGTGGGCCTACCCTTACCCACCTAGTTGGGCGGATAATGCCCACTTTATATTAATAAAACCTTAAAGCCCAAATTCCTTTTTATACACCCGGCCCATAACTAAGCCCATAACCCTTTTTAACTTAACAGCCCAAAACAATGGCTGTTAAGTTTATTAACCCCACAAGGACCTTCCATGTAATTAACCAATATACCCTCAAGGGCCATATCTGCCAACCCCTATAAAACTTACACCCCACAAGGACCAAAATTGCAAAACCTCATTATACCTTGAGGGGCCATTTGTGCCTATTCCTCAAACATTTACCCTGTCATTTTTAAAATTAGATAAACACTGTTTATCTTCTTTCACCCATTCCCGCCAAACTCATAAACCCCAAACCCATCCCTTTCAAGCCTCGTTGACTTCACCACAACCTTCCAAAACTGTCACCACCACAAACCCCACCCCCACATGGGCTCATTGCCACTATGGCAATCCCATGGTTTACCATTGGCTACACGAAATCAAGGGTTTGGATCAATTGGATTGGGCACCAAGAAATTTGAAGGGTCTAGATGATACTTTGGTTTGCACTCACAGCAAAAGCACAACTAACACAACAAGCACTAATGGAGCAGCTTATATATATAGAAAAGAAGACAGGAAGGAGGAGAGTAGTTTTTTTAGTTTTAGCCTTTTTTATTGTTTAATGTTTAAATGTCTTTTCGATATTGTAATTTTACTTTAAAAACTTTGTAATCATCTGTTGTTTAATGAAATTTTAAAAGTTTATGCTAAAAATCTTTTGGCCACTGTTCTATTGTTCTTGTGTAATTTGATGTTTAAATCTTGATAAAACTTGTCTTCTTATGTTTAGGAGTTCTTAGCTTAACCTGTTTACACTACTTTAAAGCTCAAATCTTATTTTTATAAGTTAAAAAATGGTTGGAACCTGTCTTAAGGACTGTTTGGGACAAGGGTGAAAACGGGTCAAAATAGGTTTAAAAACCTTTTGGGTCTTTCATCCATCTTTAACTAGCTTATTTAAGTTGTTTTCAATAAGTTTTGAAAGTCTTTAAGGCATAGAAACAAATTTTAAGGTCTCTTGAATTGACATTAGAATATGTGGTGCCAAATTTTGAGTAAGCTGTTAGAATTGGATTCTTATTGTTAAGGATATTTTAAGGTTTGATTTGTGTTCTTGTTAATCTCAAATACACTAGGAAATATGGCCATGTGACTTGTGAAGTTTACATATCAAATCTGTCAAACTATGTCAAGTATTTTCAAGTGCAAAAATCTGCCATTTTTACTTCTATTCAACAGATGGTAAACATAGTTTTTAGTTCCTAATTTTTTTGCATACAAGTTCTTTAAGAGCCATTGTCCATCTGTTTTAATTCAATCGTTTTCATTTAATGACTTTGTAGACTATGCACTACGATAGCGCTTTAAGTGTTTTTTAAGTCTCTATTTTGACTCGTTAAACTGTCAAAAAGAACCTCTCCTGGTGCAACACAGCCCCTTTGGTGCCCTTTTCCTTGCCATATTTGTGATCTCACTCTAGTTCTTGGCTTTTTCTGAGAGCAATATAATGCCCTACTATAAGCTTATGTAGGACACTTAGCTTAGGAGCCCCTTTAGAGTGCTTAAAATTAGCCCCTAAGTACCCATTTTGACTATTTTGTGTAGGCTTAGGCTTAGAGCTTATTTTGAGTTTCCCCGGTTTATTGCCTTAATCCTATTATAGCTTATTTTGTTTTAGCTTGCCGTATATAGTTTATGATACTTTCTTAGTTAGTTTTCCTGCAATTGACCATTATTGTGAGTAGCGTCCGTCTTCTAAAGAAGCTTATTAACTTCAGTCCTTTAGGGGACTTAGGGCAAAGTAATTCACCTGACCTTTTTCATAGCTCTTTTTATAGCTTTTTGTTTCAATCTTTGTTTCCTTTGCATTTTGAGGAAACCTATAAGCTAGGTTAGAAGCCCATATAGGCTTTTAAGTCTAAGAAGCCCTCTAAGTAACTTATTTTTAAGCCAAAAGAGAGCTCCTTGGCTGTTGTGTACGGCACAGTTATAGGCCCACTTGCCTTATGTGCGTGCACCGCACGCGCTTCCAAAGAATATCTGCTTATTTTGCTTGCTCACTTGGTTTAGTTCTTGTCTCATGTGTCATATATTTGCTTATTAGTGCCTAGTGTTGTTGTCTGTATCAATATAATAATGCTACCCTTTCTGCTTTAGCTACAAAATCTTACCTCCCCCCACCCCTTCGTACTCATACAGTTTGCATGCTTAAGCACCTTCGTGTACAAAGGGTCAAAATTGTCACTTTTCTTTCGCTTTTCTAGCTTATTAGTTGCTATGATTTATACGTTCATAAAGTTTATTTCGCTATGAAAACCATGTCATCTCAGTGTTAGAACCTTTTTTTCAGCTTTTTTGAATATCCTATTGGGTACCTTGCATAACATAATGCTTAGAACCTTATCTAGTCAAATGGTCAAAAAAGATGTTAAAGCAATTTGCCTTAAGCTTAATATAAGCTGCTGTGTCCAACAATAAAGAACCACCATCACCACCTTTGAGCTTAGATTTTATTTATAAGCTTCTACCAAATTCCTGTAGTTCTATGAAAACAATTGAAAGCTCAATTGTGCTTATCAAAGATTGTGTAAATAGTTTTTTGTAAAAAAGAAGAAGAAGGGAGAAGTGATGGACAAAGGGGAAACCGGAATGGTTTGTATTGTGGAGAGCATGTGATGCAAGACTCGAACCCGGGTCTCAACCCTCATACACCCCTCTTTTATAACCAAGCTCTTACCGCTGTGCCCTTGTTGCAGGTTCACTTGAAGACATCCCGAGGTTAGATACATCAAAATCAAATACTTACACGTTAAAGAACACATCATTCAATAGAAGATCATCTATCAAGCCCAAAGTGCGCCGCACTTACCATTTGTACGCCGCACTTACCTTCAAGTCAAAGACAGTCAAATTCGCATTAACGCGACAAGTACGCCGCACAATTTTCTTTGTGCGCCGCACTTCCCATTTGTACGCCGCACTTACCTTCAAGTCAAAGACAGTCAAATTCGCATTAACGCGACAAGTACGCCGCACAATTTTCTTTATGCGCCGCACTTCCCATTTGATATGAAGAATTTATGAAGACTTTAATGCTACTGCATTTACACCCTAAGTACGCCGCACATATTCTCTTGTGCGCCGCACTTACTCAATAAACATTTAATACTTATGCATTTAATCACCAAGTGCGCCGCACAATCTTTTGTGTGCGCCGCACTTTCACTCGAATTTCAGCATATAAATAGAGCCTCAAAATCTCTCATTTTGATATATCACAAAAACAAAAACCATCTCTCACACAAACATCCATTCTTCATAATCCCATACAAACCCTTTCTCCAAGAATAAACACCTTATCTTTTGGAGATTTAAGATCAAAGAACCAAGAACGAGGAAGAATATCATACTAGTATAAGCAATATAATGAATTTTGCTATTGAAGCAAGTTATGTTATGAACTCCTTAGCCATGAGAGGCTAAATCTCATGACTACTCGGTGATGTTATGATAATGAATAAGTGTTTGGTATGATCATGATCTCTTTAATCTCAAGCGTATGTTGCAATACTACTATATCTTATCTTGTCCATCTTTGCTTATCAACTTAACTTATATTATCATTTCGGTATAGGTCGAGAGACCCGTTATGATCTATGTGGTTTTAAAGATTTGTCGATGGTCTTTATCGTTTGTGCTGAGAAATCCACTTTCGTAAATTGATGAACAAATAAGCTTGGATATACTAGTAACTGGATTATTTGAGTGACACATTTGGTCTAGTTAACGAAATATAAGTCTTGAGTTAATTAAGTTAGTTTGTGAAAACCTTTTCTGACGAGAAAATCCTTTTTATAAATTAAGGTTCCACCTCCGAGGTCTAATCATTTCTAACACTTATAAATGATTTTCAACTATCCGAGTAGTCATCTTTATTATTATTGGTAAAACAAAAAGTTATTTTCAAGTTAAAATTTATTTTCTTTCTGATTATCTAAACACTACTCAAATCCCTGTGGACGACCTGGTCTTACCTAAAAATATTATACTACATACGTGGGTTATACTTTTACCCGTGTGTTTCCCTATAATAAAATTGGTATTTTCAGTCATTATAAATTTAAAGCTTTTGAAACACATCAAAGTTTTTGGCGCCGCTGCCGGGGATTTCTAAGTTGTTCTGTAATCAACCCTGGAAAATTACTTTAACTCCCCCTATTTTTTAAAAATCGTCGTACAGTTTTCTGGCAAACTAACCCAAACAATTTCTCTCTTGGATGCATACACGTGCTTCCAACTCTGAACTTGTTGAACCTTTACCTGAACCTGAACGCACTCTGAATCGAAGACTTCGTCGACGAAACAAAAGAGTTCCACACGATCAAAGAAACAATCCATCACAACACCCGAGAATTGTCTACCCGCCAATTCTTGACATCAATTACTTCTGTCACTTTCATGATATTCTTAGAAATTACAATCCAATGGATGATGAACCTATGTGGGTTGCCGACCGTGCTGTAGCTCCGACTCCTGGTTCCGCAATCACTATTCTTAAAACCGCTAATGAATTTTCTATTAAAGGTAACCATTTGACCCTTGTCAAAGGAAACCAATTTGATGGCAGAACCAAAACTGATCCTCATAAACACATTCATGAATTCCTAGGAATTTGCTATATGTTTAAATACAGAGACACTGAAAATGAAGTTGTCTGCCTAATGATGTTTCCCCTATCACTCACTAGAGAAGCAAAAACATGGATGAACAAACTCAATGAAGGAACTATTGAAACGTGGGATGAATTTCGAACTGCTTTCATTAGCCGATTCTTTCCCCCAGCTCTTTTCGATTGACTCCTCGAAGAAATCCGTACCTTTTCTCAACAAGAAAACAAATCTCTGACCGATGCTTGGCTTCGTATAAAAGAAATGCTCTGAAATTGTCATGGTCGTAATCTGTCCAAAGGAAATATTATCAAAATCTTTTATCATGGTCTTAGGGAAATAACCCAAGAAGTTCTGAATGCCGCAGCTGGTGGTATTTTCCTTTATAAAACACCAAATCAAGCTTATCAGCTTCTCGAAGATAAAGTCTTACTCAAACTCAACTGGGCTAAAAATAAAAAAACCAAATCATCGCTTAATAAAACCATTGCTTTTGCCGATGAAGGCAGCAGTAATTCAGATACTGATAAAATTTTGGCCCGAATGGATGCCATGACCATAAAAATGGATGCTCAGTACAAAGAACTCCAATCTCGTGCTAAACAAACAACATCCGATCTTGACGATGATGACATACCTATGTACCGTGAAGAAGAATCCAAATTCATTCAAACTTTCCATAAGACTCATTTTTACAATGATTATCGCGACCGAGACTCAAATCGCGATAATTGGCGTTTAAGCGGACGGAATGATTATAATCGAGACAACTACCAATCTAATACCGATGATAAACCATATGATCTTCATAAACAATTCAACGATTTCATGAAATCTCAGCAATCAACCAATGCTTTTGTCAAAGAAACATTCATGGACCTCAAAACTCAACTCGAAACAGTAGCCAAAAATCATCAAGCTTCAATCCAGAATCTTGAGACTAAGTTCGACAGACTTGCTGACATGCAATCTGGTCAACCTTCTGGATCTCTTCTAAGTAACACTCAACCAAACCCACGAGGTAGCAATTCTAAAGCTTACCAACCGCCGCAAGCTCGTAACGAACATGTGAATGCCGTATTCACAAGAAGTGGTAAAACCTACAATCCACCAGAAAACCTGAATGAGGAACAAAACAAAACCGAAAACCCTATCAACTTTGATAGCGATGATGAAGACGATGAACCTACACCACAATTAAAGATTCAAACCCAGAAACCAGTTAAAGAAACATCATTACCCAAACCATACAAACCAAAAATTCCGTATCCTCAATGCCTTAGAAAAGAAAAAATGGAAGCCCAATACGGAAAATTCCTCGACATGATCCGCGCCGTTCGAATCAACATACCTCTTATTGACGTCTTAGCCAGAATGCCTAACTATGGAAAATTTCTCAAAGAACTCATAAGCAACAAGCATAAAATTGAACAAATTTATGCCGCTTTCCTTAGCGACGAAAGTTCAGCGATGATCCAGAATAAAGTTCCACCAAAACTCAAAGACCCCAAAAGTTTCCTTATTCCATGTAATTTCAACAAAACTTTCTCCTGTAATGCTTTAGCCAATCTTGGTGCTAGCATTAACCTTATGCCATATTCCTTATATGCAAAACTATCTCTCGAAACTCTTAAACCTACCAAAATGAGCGTAAGATTAGCCGACAGATCGTTCTAATACCCTATTAGAATAGCTGAAAATATGCTCATTGAAGTTGGTAAATTCACTTTTCCTGCCGATTTTGTTATTCTCGAAATGGGGGAAAACAATAAAGTTCCCCTCATCTTGAGACGACCCTTTCTTCACATTGCTGATGCAGTTATTCGAGTTAAACAGAAACAACTTAATCTAGGAGTTGGGACTGAACGAATGATCTTCAATATCGATTCTTCGATGAAACACTCTTACTCAAACGATGATACCTGTTTTAGTATCGATGTTATCGACGAAGTTTTAGAAGAAGATTTCGACGCTCTTCTAGATGAAGGAAGTAAAATCCTCCATTCCATCGAAGGAACCCTTCTCGAAGAAGAAATTTTTTCTAAATTTGATGAATTCATGGCAATGACTGCCGATGAAAACTCTGACTCTGAATCTGATATCAAAGAACCATCATTCGAGAAAATCATCATCAATACAGATTATAAAATCAAGACTTCCCTTAAAGAACCTCCTACGGATCTTAAACTTAAACCTCTTCTTGATAACTTGGAATATGTATTCTTAGAAGAACCATCTTTTCTCCCTATAATCATATCATCTCAATTATCTGCTCAAAACAAAGGCAAACTTATATCCGTTCTTAAAAAACACAAGGAAGCTTTTGCCTGGAAAACGAATGACATTCCTGGTATCTGTCCATCATTTTGCAAGCACAAGATACAACTCCTAGATGACAAGAAACCAATTGTCCAAAAACAAAGAAGGTTGAATCCAAATATGCAAGAAGTTGTTAAGAAAGAAATCGTGAAACTCTTGGATACCGGTATTATTTATTCAATTGCCAATAGTCCTTGGGTTAGGCCTATTCATTGTGTACCAAAGAAAGGAGGTATCACAGTTGTCATAAACAAAAATGATGAACTTGTCCCAACAAGAACCGTTACGGGTTGGCGAGTATGCATCGATTATCGTAAACTCAATGAAGCAACCGTAAAAGATCATTCCCCTTTGCCGTTTATGGATCAAATGTTAGAAAGACTCGCAGGAAATAAATATTTATGTTTCCTCGATGGTTTTTCTGGATATTTTCAAATTCCTATCGATCCTAATGATCAATAAAAAACAACATTCACATGTCCTTTCGGAACATACGATTATAGGCGAATGCCTTTCGGGCTATGCAATGCCCCAGTCACATTCCAAAGATGCATGCTGGCAATCTTTCATGACATGATTAAAGAATCCGTCGAAGTATTCATGGACGATTTCTGCGTCTTTGGAAACTCTTTTGACAAGTGCCTAAACAATCTCGATAAAATGCTCCAGCGTTGTAAAGATTCTCATCTTGTCCTTAATTGGGAAAAATGTCACTTCATGGTCAAAGAAGGAATTGTGCTTGGACACAAGGTGTCTAGCGCGGGACTTGAAGTCGACAAAGCAAAAATCGACGTAATCTCAAACCTTCCGCCCCCACTAACATCAAAGGTGTTAGAAGCTTTCTTGGACATGCTGGTTTTTATCGAAGATTCATAAAAAAATTCTCGAAAATTGCTCGACCACTAACTAAGCTGCTTGAAAAAGATACTCCATTTGAATTCGATGACGAATGTCAAATAGCATTCGATTTATTAAAAGAGAAACTCACATGTGCTCTTGTGATCGTAAGCCCAAACTGGAATCTTTCGTTTGAACTTATGAGTGATGCAAGTGATTTCGCAGTTGGAGCTGTCCTAGGTCAAAAATATGGTAAAAATTATCACCCGATCTATTTCGCAAGTAAAACTCTTAATCTAGCTCAACAAAAATACATCGTAAATGAAAAAGAGCTTATGGCTGTAGTCTTTGCATTCGATAAATTCAGATCCTATCTTATTCTATCAAAAACTATTGTTCATACCGATCATTCAGCTCTTAAGCATTTATTCAAAAAACAAGATGCAAAACCCCGTCTTATTTGATGGATTTTAATCTTACAAGAATTTGACATAGAAATCAAGGATAGGAAAGGAACAGAAAATGTTGTTGCTGACCATTTGTCCTGAATTGAAAATGACGAGTCAAGTGATGACAGTGAAGTGGATGATAACTTTCCTGGAGAAACCATTATGGAAATTAACACAAAAGATGAACTTTGGTTCGCAGACTTTGCAAACTATAGCTGATATTATACCAAAAGGGATGATATGTCAACAAAAGAACAAATTCTTCTCTGACCTCAAACATTACTTCTGGGAGGAACCCTACCTTTTCAAAGTATGTTCTGACGGAATAATCAGACGCTGTGTATCCAGATCAGAAACCCAAACAATTTTAGATCAATGCCACCACGGACCAACCGGTGGACATTATGGACCAAACGTAACCGCTAAAAAGGTCATAGATTCAGGTTTTTACTGGCCAACAATTATTAAAGAAGCCCATACTCTAGTTCAACTTTGCAAAGCATGCCAAAAGACGAGAAATATATCAAAACGGGATGAGATGCCCGTAAACAACATTCAAGTATGTGAAATTTTCAATGTATGGGGTATTGATTTTATGGGACCATTCCTAAAATCACATAAGTTTGAATACATTCTTGTCGCTGTTGATTACGTATCTAACTGGGCCAAAGCTCAAGCTTTACCAACAAATGATGCCCGAGTGGTTATCACCTTCCTTAAGAAACTATTTTGCCGTTTTAGAATGCCCAAAGCTCTAATCAGCGACTGAGGTACTCACTTCTGTAACAAAATAATGGAAAAAACGATGAAAAGATATAGAGTTAACCACCGTTTCTCTACATCATATCACCCTCAAACTAGTGGTCAGGTTGAAAACACGAACAGAGCTCTTAAAAGAATTCTTAAAAAAACTGTTAAAGACAATCCTGCTATTTGGTCAAGAAAACTTGATGACGCTCTGTGGGCTTTTCGCACCGCTTACAAAACACCTACCGGTACCACACCCTATAAACTTATTTATGGAAAGAACTGCCACTTACCATTTGAAATTGAACACCGTGCATACTGGGCTTTGAAGAATTGCAACCCAGATCTCATTGCTGCTGGTGAAAAACGAATGTTCCAGTTACACAAATTAGACGAATTTAGACATCAAGCCTATGAAAACTCTCGTCTGTTAGCCGTGTATTTTATTAAAGTGATGGACAATATACATATTCCCGAGCCTTGTATAATAAAACTAGGTTTACGGAATATTAGTTCAAGCTAGTAGGGGCCTAGTTTGTCGGACACAAGCCCATTTGTCTATGAACCGGCCCACACAACGCCACAAGAATAGTCCATCCTTGTAGCTATTTAAAGCCCTCTCCAAGTGTGGAGAGGGTGTTGCTTCTCATTTTTCTTTTGTGAAACAAGTAACCATTTTTCTTTTTTTTTACTTTCTCTCTCTAAAATCTATTTTCCTTATTTTTGTGTTTGAGGTGATGAATGATATCCTAACAGTGGTATCAGAGAAGTTCATTTATGTACATTTATCCTAAACAACGGGAGAAGCACCTATCCTTCATCGGTCTTGAGCAAAGTCATATAAACATTTCAAGTTTGAATGCTCAAGAGAAGTTCTAAGGAAAATGATGGTAAATAAGATATATCTCACATATTTTACCCTGTTGAGCACAATTTTTCAAGATATTCTCAAAAAGAAAATTTCAAAATTCCTTTCCAAAAACATTTGTGTGCTCAACAAACTCCCTCTCCAATTATCAATCATTCGATAATTTGAGGGGGGAGTATATAATATGATTCATCTGCAATGCACACGCTGTTCACCCCAGACTTTGTTAGGCCTCATGTGAATTCGGACATTAACTTGTTTTTAATTCACTAATTGTCAAAAATTGTAAACACATATGCAATTTTTGAGGGGGAGAATAGTGATTAAAATGTGATCAATACGGATTAATAATGGATACGATCTTCAATCTATAAGTGCGTTCCCAAACCTCGCATGTGCAAAACTCTTTCATAATATGGTGCATATGTGTAGGGGGAGCTTTTTGGTGATATAGAAAACTCTCAATGTGTAATAAATGATTTCTCGAACACGTTGATTGATTTTTTTCAATGGTTTTATGGCTACTATGGAAATACCAAAGACCGACCAACTGTTGTCTCATAAGGGGATAATAAGTGCGGTTAGGTAAGGAATTTCTGTTTCATGATCACGCAGAACCGGAGGGATCTACCCATGAACTTTCCTCTAGATGTAGTAGAAGTCCCTAGGTATGATTGAAAAAAAAGGGATTAAAGGTGATTGGGAAGAATGTTAACCAAGCATGAGTTATCACCGGAAACAATCCCAACAAGGAGATAATGAAGCCGTTGGTTTAACATTGAAGGTTGAAGAATGAAAAAGAAATCGTAAGGATAAAGGGTGTAAAGAAAGAAGCCCTCCATACAACCTTAGGCAGAAACCGGGTCAATTCATAATCTATCGGTAATCACAAAGATGATTCCGATATTGAAGACTGACATCATGGACCCAGTGATGCAATGCACAACCCTCCTAGCCACTCAGAATCTCTCAAAAGATTTCTGTTTCATTTCTCACGGAGATCAACACATTTCTATCGGACTTTTCATCATTCCGAGATCATTGATATTGAAAAGGTGGCAATCCCTCCCAGCCTCCGAAACCAAATAACAAATGTGCACTTAAGAGTCTAGAGCCTCGAGTGATCCAAGAAAAAATCTCACTAGGACACAAATTTCCCAATATGACAAAATGTAGTACATCAATATACATCATTTGGTATCATTAATCCTACCATTATCCTTTGTTAAAAATTGCAGAACATCAGAGTGATACTCTTAGTATTCACAGTGAAGATGGAAATCCTTCTTGAGCCAACATCAAACAAGCTCTTGGTAGGTGACTTGCGAGATTCTATATGAATCAAACTTGTGTCAACTGGAAAGAAACGATGGTGAGATTCTACATGAATCAAACTTGTTTTCCAATCATATGAATTGACGACTCAATCAGAAGAGATAGTAACTATCTGGATTCACTCTTACCGTGTTGTCAGCTTTGAGACGCTCCGGTAACGAGAACGGCTAGTGCAGCTGCGAAACCCTTTCAAGGAGATTCTTTGAATTCTACCTTATCACAGGCAGTATTTATACTGATTAACGGGGAACCGTGGGTATTGCAACCATATTCGACGAAATGACAAAGACACTTTCGTCCATATATGTTTATCTCTAACATACTTGGCAGGTTTTTCCTGATGGATAGCACTCTAGTCCATGACGATTCAAGATTCCAAGACCTTCATCTCAATCCACAAAAGATTAATACATGATAACCTCAAACTATCAAAGTCTTCCGCCAATCTCTGAATAACAAGCACATCCTCATAAGAACCTTCTGTGGTACAAGTAATCATGTAAAAGAAAATGTTGAGGGAGATTGTTAGCGAGCTTTCAAGATCTTTAGCATGAGGTGGAGACACAAGATGCAAGGCGGCATAAAGATTCAAGGATAAATTTAGATACTCAGTAGTCAAGACAAATCAAAGCAAAGACCACGAAATCAGTATTTTAGTCAAAGTATATCAAGTTAAAGATCAAGATCCAAGATCACAAGCATGCAAAAGGAACTTCAAAAGGAATTCCCAAGAATACAAGGCTCCAAGTCTCAAGACGTCACAAGAAGGATCCTCAATTGAATGACCACCCCTTAGGGGGAGATTGTTAGCCGTGTATTTTTATTAAAGTGATGGTCATTAAATATTCCCGAGCCTTGTATAAGTAAAACGTAGTTTACGGGAATTTAGTTAAGCTAGTTGGGCCTAGTTGTCGGGCTCAAGTGTGGGCTTTTCGCACTGCTTACAAAACACCTACCGGTACCACACCCTATAAACTTATTTATGGAAAGAACTGCTACTTACCATTTGAAATTGAACACCGTGCATATTGGGCTTTGAAGAATTGCAACCCAGATCTCATCGCTGCTGGTGAAAAACGAATGTTCCAGTTACACGAATTAGACGAATTTAGACATCAAGCCTATGAAAATTCTCGTCTATACAAGGCAAGAACCAAATTCTGGCACGCCAGAAAATTAAGAATGAGGAAAGAATTCAAACAAGGAAACAAGGTTCTGCTATTTCACTCAAAGTACAAATTTAAACAACCAAAACTCAGATCTCGATAGTTAGGACCTTATGTAGTGAAAATCAATATCCATCCGGATATGTTGAACTCTATGAAAAAGATGGAAAGACGTTCATAGTCAATGGTCATCGACTAAAACTATATCATGAAGAAGAAGATTATAATGACCCAAGGGAAGCAGTCACTCCTTTCTTTCCCAAAGAATGACTCATCAAATTCGAGTCTAGCTAACGACTCTCTCAAAAATTAAGCGCTTCTCGGGAGGCAACCCGTGCTTCACTTAAGTGTGGAGGAGTCCCTCCTCCATTCTTCTTTCATATCCTTTATTTATTTTTTTTATAAAAAAAAACAAAAATATTTTCTTTTTGTGTGCTTTTTGTTTGTTTACTTTTATACAGGTAATATAGCTTAAAGATTCTGGAAAATTATAAAGTCTGCTCAAGGATAGCTCTCTCACAGCTATATATCTATATGCCCCGGGAAGTACCGTTTTCCCTTAATTTTCCCTATTTTATCTCTATTATCAGTTTTCACATTAAGGGCAATGTTCAACTTAAGTGTAGAGGAGAGCCAAATAGGAAAATTAATCATATCCCTCCATGTTTGCCCTGTTAAAATTTTTCTACAAAAAAAATCAAAATTTATATATATGCTTTCAAAAATTAAAAAATGCTCTTAGTAAGGCAAATCCAACTAGATTGACTCTATAGCTAGCACAACCTAATCCACTAAATTTTTAGAATTATAAGCCTCTAAAATATTCGGGTACCCACTTTTGGTGCCTAAGATAATTGATGCCTTTAGCTTGTTCGAGTTAAGGAGTGAGCAATCGTATGTATCTATTCCATCGTTATGGATATGTGGTTTTGTCGCCTTTTCTGGAGCAATTGTATTGGTTGATCATTATATTTTAGAGAGCCGGTAATTTAGAAGCTCTAGAACTTATGCTTAATCATCATTTACTAGACCGAAGCCTAATCGTATGTAAAAGATTCCGCAAGTCCCTGTTCTTGCAAGCACTCCCCTTGGTGCTATGTTGCCAAAATACCTAAGTTGAATGAAGAAGTTATGTGCCAAGCCTTGGTTATCATTACAATCCCAATATATATATATATATATATATATATATATATATG
>BQNB010134389.1:0-18319 GCA_026074375.1 Tanacetum coccineum | reverse complement strand
AAAGAAGCAAGTGTTAATCTTGATTTTCTTGTTTACATCATTTCTAGTGAGGTTGTCTCTTAATCTTTTTATTTCTTGTTTATTTTAATCCATGAAAATGGAAGTTTGATTCTGGAAATACATATTTATATGATGATGAGTTGTGTTGAGAGCTTGGGATGGCATTGCATGTGGTTGATTAGAGTTAGGATTGATGTTTGGATAGGTTTTAGAGTGAAAAATAGGGACTGTTTTGGAACAGTAGCAAAAAACGGGTTATAGCAAAAATATTTTGGCCTGGAGCCTATGATTAAATTACATGGCTGGAAAGATACATGTCTTAGCATCATAGGATAGTTGGATGCTCAACCAACTCCTTGGGATGAGTGAGTTATGGCCAAAACAAGAAAATAGGTCAAATCTGGACATGTGATTATAATACGAGTTAAACTCTAAATTTTTGCCATAAAATAATAGATTTTAAAGATTGGGTCAGTAGTAGACATCTTAAGGAAGCCATAGCTTTTGGCCTCACCTTCATTGCTATTATGGTTTGGGATTTATGGTCATTTTAGTAAAGGGTAAAATTTTTATAAACTTTCTGTTTTGGACAACCAGGGGTAAAATAGTCTTTTCACATAGCTACGAAACTTTGTAGATTATGAGGCTGGCATTTTTGGAAACTAGACTCAAATAGATTTCCAGGGGTGAAAGCCTCACATTTAGACCATTTGTGAGCTAGGAGATATGAGTCCGTGAAGTCGAGTTAAAATCAGAAATTGAGATTTTACGTCTAGTCAAAGAATTTAAAAACGTATAGTTTACCGTGATAAAATAAAAATTAAAAGCCGAAACTTAGTAGATGTTCAATTGCCTATAAGACCAGGTCACATGTCATTTTGGGGTTAAAAAGGATTTGAGGAAGTCCTTGTGGAATGCCATGCTTATCTCGGAAACACATCTCATGATCATTGTTTAATTTTTACGTATTGTTACTTTCTACGTACTAAGTCGCGTCACGCCTTTTAGGAGGTGCTTAGGAGTGCTACCCGCTCGTTCAAGAAACGTCTCACTTCTGATCTAATTGTTCTTACGGTGAGTTCATAGCCTCGCCTTTCTACTTATAAATGTTTTCATAAACCCCGCGAGGGAGATACATGCTAGTTTTATAAATTGAACACAAGTGATTTATGGTTGCTGGACCCGATTGTGAACTAATTGCATAAGTACCTATTGCAGAAAGGCCCCTAAATTTCATGCACTGTTAATTGCCTATGATGGGTGAGCGCTAGTACATTAAGTAGATCTATTGGGCCGTGACTGCCCTGTCTGGGGTTGTGACATCCATGGCGCGATCACCCCTAAAGGACATTTTGTATTGAGAATTTTCTTAGGTATATTGCAATATTACCTAGTTGTGGGGGCATGTGATTACATATTTATAATATGTTGGTTAAGGTTTCGGTGGCATGAGCTTAATGCATTAGTGATTAAAACTTGTTTGATCCACAAGTTTTCGATGATTAAAAATACTTGTGTTCACTTTTTATTTACAAAAACTCTATGGATTCACTCAACGTTTTCGTTGACTTTTTAGCATGTTTTATCTCAGGTAATCAAGGTTGATGGCTTGGAGTGGCAGACGGAGTTAGCGTGAAATGTTTTGATTAAAACTTGTTTTGGTTCCATTCATCAAAAACACTTGGTGTTATGATTTTAAAACTTTGTATGATGTGGTATGGTGACAATCTTGTGGACCAACTTTAGACTCTGATCTTTCATGAATGGGACAATGTTATGTTTTAAACGTCTCTTTTGAGTCGTTCTTTATATTCTTATGTTGTTGTGCTATGACTTAACACCCAAACTGTTGGTTCCGCTGCGATGAAATTTGGGGGTGTTAAAGATTGGTATCAAGAGCTTAAGGTTATAGAGAACTAGGTCGTTTTTCAAAAACCTAAACTATAACTTTTTCTACCAAGGTTTTATCCGACCGAGTACTTCGCCTTGGGGAGCTCCTATCCTATTTGTTAAAAATAAAGACGGATCTTTCAGATGTGTAAATATTACCAAGGAGTTGAAATAACCACCGTAAAGAACGTTACCTATTACTCAGATCGATGATTTATTGACACCTTTTAAGTCGAATGTGATTACTCAAAAATTGACTTAAGAACATGCTAACACCAATTGAGAGTCAAGGATAAAGATATTCCCAAGAATGCTTTCATAAATGCGGTACAGACACTATGAATACCAATAATGCCATTTGGTTAACTAACGCACCTCTGTGTTCATGACCTCATGAACCATATGTACAAACCATACTTGATAAATTTTGATATGTTCATTGATGATAATTTAACTAACCCCCTAACAAAGAGAACACGCAGACACCTGAAATAACCTGGAATAACTCAAAAAGTAAAATGTATGCCAATTCTCCAAATGTGGATTTCAGATCAGTATCAGTGCAATTTCTTAGGCACAAATAATTGACAATCCGAGAATTCACGTTGACCCTGCCAAGATTAAAGCAGTCAAGGATTGGGCATCTCCTACCACACCCACAGAGATATGCCATTTCTTAGGACCTATTGGAGATTTATCGAAGGTTTTTCAAAAATTACAAAGCCTTTGACTGAATTAACCCAGAAAAACAAGAAGTATATCTGGGGAGAAGACCAAGAGTCAGCTTTCCAACTACTAAAACAAAAACTGTGTGAACCTCCAATCTTAGCATTACCAGAAGGAAATGATGACTTTGTCATTTACTGTGTTGCATCACTCCAAGGTCTGGGAGTGGTGTTAATGCAAAGAGAAAAAGTTATTGCATATGCATCCTGACAACTCAAGCCTCATGAAAAGAACTATACCACATACGACCTTGAATTGGGAGCAGTAGTATTCGCTCTTAAAATTTAGAGACACTATCTGTATGGCACAAAGTGTAATGTGTTCACTGATCATAAAAGTCTTCAGCATATCTTGATAATTCCCAAAAAGAAAAGAGTTGAATATGAGACAACTCTGGTTAGAATTGCTCGCAGATTACGATTGTGAGATTTGCTACCATCCTGGAAAGGCAAATGTTGTAGCAGATGCCTTAAGCCGGAAAAACAACAAGCCACTTTGAGTTAGAGCATTATCAGACCCTTCACCAAAATTACCATCATAAATCCTATGAAGCCCAAACTGAGTGCGATCAAAGAAGAGAGCATTTTAAGCATGAAAAACTTACAGAATGGATAAAGCATTGAAGTATGTCCTATAGAAACGATGTATCAAGAATCAAATTGGTTACCACTCTTGGTAATTTAAGGGACGTGATCATCAATGAGTCCTAATAAATCAATTATTTTCTATCCACCCAGGTTCTGATAAGATGTATCAGGATCTAAAGAAACTATATTGGTGGCCTAACATGAAGGCAATCATCGCTGAATATGTCGACAAGTGTTTGACATGCTCTAGAGTTAAAGCAGAATGTCAGAAGTCATCTGGCTTAATGATACAACCAAAGATTCCTACATGGAAATGGGAAAGAATAACGATGGAATTCGTTACAAAACTTCCCAAAACATCAAGCGGACATGACACAATTTAGGTCATCATAGACCGCCTTACCAAATCAGCACATTTTATCCCTACCAAAGAGACAGATAGTATGGAAATCCTTAAAAGGTTGTATATAAAGGAGATAGTTTCACGGCATGGAGTGCCGATATCCATCATATCGAATCGTGACAGTCATTTCACATCCAGATTCTGGCAGTCAATGCAGAGTGCTTTGGGTACTTAATTAGACATGAGTACTGCATATCATCCCGAGACAGATGGACAAAGTAAAAGAGCCATCCAAACACTCGAAGATATGCTTCAAGCCTGTGTTATAGATGTTGGAAAAGGATGGGAGAGACACTTACCATTGATAGAATTTTCCTACAATAACAGTTACCATGCCAGTATTAAGGCAACACCATTTGAGGCACTTTATGGTCGAAAGTGCAGATCACCTGTCTGCTGGGCAAAGTTGGAGATAACCAACTCACGGGACCAAGATAATCCAGTAGAAACCACAAAAATAGTACAAAATTCCAACAACGCTTCAAGCCTGCAAGGAGATTGGTCCAAGGAGTTATGCTAATGTAAGGCGAAAGCTTTGAATTTCAAATTTGGAGATTGTGTTATGTTAAAAGTGTCACCTCAAAAAGGCGTCATCCGATTCGGAAAACAAGGAAAGCTTAACCCTCAGTAAATTGGATGAATTAAGATCCTTGATAGGATCGGCCCAGTGGCATATAAACTTGAGCTTCCTGAAGAACTCAGTAATATCCACAATACTTTCCACGTTTCTAATCTAAAGAAATGCCTATCTGACGAATCCCTCGTCATTCTAATGAAAGAGCTTTGGCTCGATGACAAACTCAACTTTATGGAAGAACCATAGAAAATTATATGGATCGAGAGTCAAGCAAACTGAAAACAAAGTCGTAACCTTTTTCTATAGGTCAAAGTAATATGGAAACTACTAAAAGAGGGAAGGGGGACCAAAATTTAGCCGGGAACGCGAAGATCAAATTCGTGCAAGTATCACACAACTATTTCAAAAATCCCTTCCATGAGCTTTACCATTCCCAGTCATATTTCCACGGTTTTGGTTTTTCAGTTTCGGGCAATCCCTCTTGAAGTGCCATTGACTCCCACATTCATAACACGTACCCGTATTCTGAATAGTTCCAGGGGCTCTCTGAGTGTTAATATAACAATCCATAATTTTCCTCTATGTAATTATCCATCTATTAAATTAGATGCAACCATTTTCATGGAAAGATTTTTGCTTTATTCCATCCATAATGTAACGTAACCTACCAATTTCAATTTCATCAACGTTTATAGCAAGTAAACGTTATAATATGTCAAGCAATATGCTCTAAACTCCATTTTTACCATACGTTATCTATTTAACGTACTATTCATAACGTTTATTATAAAATGGATTTATACGTTAAACGTTTATATCAAAACCCCGATTACGTATAAGATTTCCATATAAAACAAATGTATAAACTTACAAGGCATGTGTACAAGTTACTAATGCATAAAATTTGAACTATGTTTCCCTCCAAAACCCTAGTACAACTCGTTTAAGCTCAATAAAAAACCCGATATAGCACACAATTCAAAATATGCATTTTCCTTCCATTTTTGTCAAACCCTAAGTACTACTATTTAAAGATAATGTATAAGTCGATTAAGCACGAGATTCAAACTAAACCATTTCTCTCCCAATTATTATACGCCATTTGTACCATTCTTTAAGCCTAAATTACAACTCTTCTAAGCACCATTTTTAACTTAAATCTTCCCTCCACTCCACCTCCTACTCGTCCTAAACCTAAGGAAACCCTAACTAAGACCTTAACCTAGTCGAACCTAGATATTTAAAACCAAGTGGAAACTACCACCATGACACACCACCTTGTCACCATCAAGCTACCACCTTGTCACCTTCCTTTCACCACCAAGCCGCCACCTCACCACCACCTTGTTACTACCTTAGTTAACCGCACCCTTTCCACCTCTATACACCTCTCCAAGATATAGTCTTTGCTTCCATTACTCACCATACTAGTCCCTAGTTGCTAAGCTTGGACACCACTCCACACAACTTGGGCACTACTCCTTCCTTGGCCTATATATACACGAAACATATATACTTTCACAAACACACAATTTTATCAAACACACTCACTTGCTCTTGACCTATTTCAAGCCAAAGAAGAGAAAGAGACGAAGTTTAAGCCACTAGAGAAGCTAAGGTATAAGATCAAAGGATCCTTGATTCATCTCCAAGGTTACATGACCCATTCCAAGTCATTCGAACCCTAATAAGCCCTAGTAATTCCTATAACTTGTTCAATAAGCTCCTAATGTGTTTTAGATCATGTGTAAGCTTGGATTGAGCTATATGTTTAAGCCTTGAACCCTAAGAGTCATTCGTGTGGTTTTCCTAAACTAAACGTTCCATTTTATAAGCTTTAAATAGTCATTTTTGTTCTCCTATAAGCTATAAGCTATAAGCTAATCTCATAAGCTATTTAAATAAGCCATTCAATCATTTTTATAAGCTTGGAATCAAACGCTAAAAGCTATAAGCTTTTGTCATGTAAATTCCAAATCAAACGCACCCTTAATGGGCCTTAAAAGCCTATAAGCTATTTTGAATAAGCTATAAGCTTTGAGTTGTGGAAATAAGCTCAAAAACGTCTTTTATAATACCATGTAAAAAGCCCTTGAATCAAACCCCATAATCTATAAGCCCTCGGCTTATAATTTCAAAACCAAACGCACCCTTATTGGGCTAACGAGCCCATAAGCTCATTTTATAAGCTACAAGCTTATTAAATCTTTAAAACCAACTTATTTTAGCTTATTGTGATAAGCTAAAAGTTTCCAAATTAATTTGGATTTCAAAAATACAAAGTGAAAGGATTTTGGACTAAAAACGCAAAACATTTCATGCATAAGGGTACATATTGTAAATTTTGAAACTTATAAACTTTTCAGGCAAAAAGTGTAAATAATCCAAGTTAAACCACAAGGTCCTGTTTTGCCAATTTCTAAAGTTAAAGGTTTAATATTTTAAAAATATAATTAAAGGGTTAAAAGTGTAAATTAATATATACCAAGAGTATATATTGTCATTTTCATAATTCTCAAGGGTATAAAATGTAATATTTTTATATTAATTATAAAAATATATTTAAATATTATAAGACTTGTTTTTATTAAAGCCCGACACATTTGTCGTTATCATTCGTCGATCGAAACACTATAAAATAATTATGTTATATATTTAACATAATTTATCATCCACTAGCTTTTAAAGAAACTTAAAAAGATAAAATCCTATCATTTAAACTATAACGTATCACGTTACTAGGGAATTTCATGTGAGGGGCTTTCATTTGGGTAGACGTTTTGACGAGTTGTTGGATTTACGATTTAAACTGTCCTAGCTTCTCAAACGTTTACTACATGACCTCTGGATTATGATAGCCCGAATAGTGATATAATGTCTTCACAAATTAATAAACCGAATTAATATATACGTTAAGCTTTATGAAGTAAAGTTTGAAATATAAACAATCAAACTAAGACTTGATATATTACCCCAGGTTGCGTGACAAAGCTGCTTACTTCCATTTGATTTACTTTTGCCATCAATCAGATTTCCCTGTTAAGGTGAGTTCATAGTCTCACCTTTACATGTTTTCTAAACTCCGTGGGGAGATACATGCTATAAACCATGAATACAAGTATTTTTCAACTGTATACTATCCTGATATATTATTTCCTAAGTTACCTCTATTTGCCAAAAGGCCCTACTATCATGAACCGTTAATTACTTTATATACAAGTCAGCTCAATGCCATGAATAGATCTACTATTTGGGATTGAACTTCCGTCCATGGTTCTGGTTCATACATGGCGCGGACGCATTTCATTTGAAGATTACTGTTCTGACAACCAATACGCCGTATCCATCAAGGAAGATACGGCGTATCTGTGCCTGCACTCACCAAAGACCACGAAGGAAACAAGATCCAATACGCCGTATCCAGAAGAAGGCAATACGCCGTATTCAAGCTATATGGAAATAAAATATTCTGGAAGATATCAAACGTGGTCCCTACTCCAAGAAACCCCCGATACGCCGTATCCAAGACTTTGGATACGCCGTATCGACCATATTCCAGACCCTATAAATAGAAAACTCAAAAACGAGTTTTAAGTGTGCTAAATCATATTCTCGATACCTAAACCATAAAAGTCGATTTTCAGAGGAGAAAAAGAGCAGAAGAGGTCGAGCAACGCGATTAATTCCATAGGAGACAACGTGTAATTTCTTATACTCTTGTAATCGTTCAGTTTTTGGTATCATTCGTTAACTCGGTTAGTTTACCTTGGCTAAATCATTACTTTTGTATTAATTATGACGTTTGAAGGCTAATACCTTCGGGTATTAGCCATTGTTATGAAGATCTTAATGTTTGGTTTGTTTATCTTGATTTCTTAATTTATCATTGATTGCTTGTTTATGTTTATCATCATACTTGTTTATGTGCTTTTGTATGCGACCTATCATTCAACTGGATCTAGTGATACGGACCAAGTAATCTAGATACCAGGATAGCTCTCCATATAGTGATTTATACATCTAGATCAATAGGATCACAATTAACGACCTATCTTCACCCTTTGATTGTGAGCTTAGTTAAGCCATAAGGTGACCTTGGTATCAACGAGTATGTTCTAATCAATTGGTAAAGACTTGGTTAGTGGACTACTAGTGTATGAATTGCCATTAAGCAGTAAGTGGGTAAAGTCTCTATGAGCTAGGGTTTAACAAGATCACCATTGCCTTAATCCCTAAGATAGATTATAATCAGCAAATAAGGATGCTTTATGCGGATGCGTTTAATTGTGACAGAATTCTATGTGTCTAGGTCTTAGGAAGAAGTAATGCCTAAGTCTTAAGAATGATATGCCGGTTTGAGATAAGTAATCATTGCACTAATAAACAAACCAACATTTTGATTGGATTAATAATGGTTAATACGGTTTTCTTATATTTGACTAGACCACTCTTTTATCTTCTGTTGATTTGCTTGCGTGTGTTTTGGTGTCTTGAATTGGTTTTAGTCACCACAAAACCTGTGCCAGTCTCTCAGGCTGAAAAAACCCCTTTTTCCATTATATTTAGGATTAACATAGGTTTAGCATAGGTTTAGCATAGATTAGACTAACTTAGATTAGAAAAACTAAAGTATTAATAAATTGAAAGTGTTCTTCGCTCTTAGTGATCGACACCCCACTTACCACGAAACTCCCATCGATCGGGTACACTGCCTGTGAAAAGTGTTGTTTTAGGTAAAGTCAGTAAAATATAAATTTAATACTTGAAAGCATAAAATTACACCTACACGACAACACAATCACCATACTTTACATACTTTTACAAGACAAGTGGCAATATCTACCACTTTATACAAAACTTTACATCGTAGACTTATAAGATGTATCAACGAATAATCTATCCATCATATAATTCCTTTGGTGTATGCTTTTGCGAAACGATTATCTTCAAACTTTCCTCCTCTTTTTTGTTGATATTTTTCTAACTTTTTTGTTTTTTTATATACATAACTACGAATGTTAGTGTAATTTCACCATCTTCATGATCATAATAACTCCGGATAATTCCTTCGATAATTTTTCGTTCTTCGAACGTACCAATAATTGTGATGGTAGTAAAAATACATGAGTTTTGACTACTTTATACATTCCCATTTGCAATGTGCAAATTTCTTTCTAACCGTACCAAAAGACTCAGGAAATACACACTTTACACTGTAAGCAACTAGCAACTGATAAATGGACTTAATCTAACAGGGTAGGTTAAGGTGTAAAGGTGTAACGAAATAAATAGTTGTTGTTATTCCTAAAGGATTGGCTCTACAAGTTTTTTTAGGAGTATCTTACTCTTGTAATGAGAGTAAACAAAGGGTTTATACAGGGTTTAACTAACCAGTGTTGTTAGTTAATAAAACAACATGTATAGGCTTTTTGGGTGTAATCCTAGAAATTTACCAATTTAAACAAGTTACTCCATCTAAATCCATACTACTAATTATTATGGTCTTGGATAAATATACCAAGCCAAGTTTCAAAGTCTACAATATCACCAGCACACTCATATTTTTGTGGAATTTGGGTAAGCATTTGGAAACAGATAAGGTTAAGGGTTATTGTATCCGGGTTATGTAACTAGTAATTTCACAAAAGTATGCTTGAATTTTTTTAATTTGAGCATAATTTATGTATTTTGATGTGAAAATAGGACAAGTATACATTATAATTCCCATCCCCCCAGTTGAACTATACAACGTCCTTGTTGTATAGATAAAACATTAAAAATGGGAATTAAAAGAATTAGAATGAGAAACTCCCCTGATATTTTGCTCGGTAGATTCTCCAAGTTGAGTTTATGAGCAAGAATGTGTGTTGTAAATGCGTCTAGATGCCAGCATAACTAGAAATGGCTGAAATCTTTTAGAATTGAAACAAACTTGTTTGACTACGAAACACCGTGTGTGACAGAAATTCTAGGAGTTCAATGTTATTTCTTAAGTGATCGGAATTATTTACTCATAATATTGATAAGAACTAGCTTTCGAATATTATGAGAATGAAATGAATGTATGAACTTGAAGAGCTAGGGTCCAATGATGAAAGTATCAATAGAAATTTGTGATCATATTATGGAAACATTTCCGTTTCAAATGGGGAAGCTAAATGGCCCAACTTGCAATTCAAATGAAGAGGATTACCTGTAACTCGGATAAGAGTTACCTGGATGCGTTCGGGTGGTTACATGACATATTTTTAGGACTATGAATGGTACAATGAGTTAGCAGACGGGAATTTGAAAGAAGAAACCCTTAAGCAAAAAGCTATTTATGAAAAATCATGGGGTGATGCAAGCCAATGTGTAATGAATTTTTGCGCATGGTTAAAGAGGTCTTTTGGAAATTTCCACAAACTCGATTATGAAAAAATAATGGTAATGCTTCTAGTATTATTGGTAGAATGTAATTGATATGAATGCATAGTCATTTTCTGATTTGTAGAATCACATACAAGGACCATACGCAAACTACTATAGTAATTGTTTGGATAAATTGGAACATGTGGATAAAGATAAACATGGATTGTTCGATGATCAAAAGCGGCGATTTGATAATTATAAAGAAGATTGAGATGATATGTAATTTATTTGGTGAAGATGAGGAGTATGTTGCTATAAAAGAACATGAATGCGATGATTTAACGAGCACAAATGAAGATGCATGCCACACGTACCAAGAAATCTTTCGTAGGATGGACGAAAGGTGGATGGTAACAAGAGCCGAGTGAAAAGCTGAAGAAAAAGTCTAACTTAAAGACTAGCTGAAAGAAAAGTGCTTCCCGGGAGACAACCCGGATTGTTTTTATTTATTTTTATCGAGTCTGTTTCCCTGACATCAATTCGGTATATCCGCTCCATACCATTATTAGCGTATTGAATGTATGGATGTTATTTAAGTCCTTTATTTTTTTCTTTATACTTTTATCTTCATGACTGGTCTATACAGCGTATTCATGCACATGATACGGCGTATTTGGCAGATTAACTCGTATTGATACTTTTTACAAGTCTTTCTATACGGCGTATCCTAGTTTTTAGATACAGCGTATTGAGTGTCTGTACACTTTATTTTTATTATTTTATTAACCGTAGGATACCCAAGATAAGATTTTGCATGTTTTCCTATATTTTGCACAGGACCTCGCTGGAAAAGAAATCGACGAAGTTGGTGAAGTATCAATCATCTAGAATCCTATGTGTGTTGTAGTCATGCTGGAATCCAGACGCATTTACAGCACACATTCTTGCTCATAAACTCAAATTGGAGAATCTACCGAGCAAATATCAGGAGAGTTTCTCGTTCTAATTCTTCTAATTTCCCGTTTTAAATGTTTTATCCATACTACGAGGACGTTGTATAACTTAAGTGGGGGGATGGGAATTAGAATGTTACTTGTCTTATTTTTCACAATAAAATGCTTAAATTATGCTCAAATTAATTTTTTTCCAAGCATACTTTTGTGAAATTACCGGTTACATAACCTGCACACATAACCCTTATTAGATATTGTAAGGATTCAGCCTTATCTGTTTCCAAATGTTTACCTAATTCGCACAAAAACATGAAAGTGCTGGTGATGTTGTAGACTTTAAAACTTGGCTTGGTATATCTATTCGAGACCACAATAATGAGTACTATAGATTTAGATAGAGTAACTTGTTTAAATTGGTAAATTTCTAGGATTACACCCAAAAAGCTTTTATATGTTGTATTATTAACTAACTACACTGGTTAGTTAACCCCCGTATAAACCCTTTGTTTACTCTCATTTTAATAGTAAGATACCCCTAGAAAAACCTATAGAGCCAATCCTTTAGGATAACACCAACTATTTGTTTCGTTGCACCTTTACACCTTAGCCTACCTTGTTAGATTAAGTCCATTTATTAGTTGCTAGTTGCTTAAAAGTGTAAAGTATATATTTCTTGTGTCTTGTGTTATTTTCTATCTCTGGTATGGTTGAGAAATATACACATTGCAATGGGAATGTAAAAAGTAGTCAAAACTCATGTATTTTTATCATCATAATTATTGGTACATCCGAAGAACAAAAAATCATGGAAGAAATTATTCGGAGTTATTATGATCGTGAAGATGGTGAAATTACACTGAGATTCGTAGTATAGTATTGTATATATAAAAAAATCAATAAAATTAGAAAATTGCAACAAAAAAGAGAGGAGGAAAGTTTGAAGATAGTCGGTTCGTTAAAGCTTAAACCGATGGAATTATTTGAAGGATCGATTATTCGTTGATGGATGGTTATAAATCAACAATGTAAAGTTTTGTATAAGAGTAGTAGATATCGCCACTTGTCTTTGTAAAATTATATAAAGTATGGATGTTAGATGATGGGATGGACCAGGCAGGTTCTGGTGTAGCAGGTATGTCTTTAGTGAGTGGCTTCCTCCAACTTTGCCTTAAGTTCACCATGGGAATATGATCATGCCCGATGTCTTCATCACCAGACGAATGTACCTATTTGCCAGGAGTCGTATCATCATCCATATGTAGCTCTTCAAGAATTGATGAGACGAATGGCTTAAGTCTTATATCAGTAGTCGTCCAAGCCGTATATTCAGCTGAAGCAGCTGTCTTGGAAGAGCTTGGAGCAGCAGTGCTTGTAGACTGATCACTCTGGTTGGTGGATGGAGGTGGAGGAGAAGGAGGAAATTGAGACGATCTAAAAGCTCTAGAATCTTTTGAAGTTCCAGATGGACATGCTGGTGGAAGAGGAGGAGGTGGTTGATGAGGAGGAAACCCATGTGGTGTTTTTGGTGAATCCTATCTCTTTTTCTTCTTTCTTTATGCTTTAGCCAAATCAGTTAAGAGAGCTGGTCAGTGTGATCATGGGCCATTGACTTCTCCAGAGCTTCGTACAACTGCTTGTGGTCTTCATGAGCTTGGTAGGAGTTGGATTCCCACATGCGGTGGTAAAGAATCTCTTTCATGTTAGCTTCTAGTAAATCTCTGAAGCGATCCTTGAGAGGAGCTTGAATAGCCCAGTCAACAGCATCAGTGATGATTTCATCCACTACTTTGCTCACCCGTTGAGGGATATTAAGATTCTATGGTTTTTACAATTTAGACCTATGTTTGTCCATCCTCTCCTACAGGGCTAAGTTGGCTTGAACCACATCCGCCATATGTTGTTCAAGCTCACCGATGCACTGAATTAACATTGAATCTGAAGAGCCTTGTTATGGTTGAGGTGGTAGAGGAAGAGTTGTTGTTGTTATTGTTGTTACTGTTACAGTTGTTGTTAATGTTGGTAGTGATGTTTGAGCCACTATTGGGACTGGTTGAGAGACTGTAAGATCAATAACTGGAGTGGTCATTAATGGAACTGAGTATGTGTCTTGATGAATAGGAACCATGATCATAGATTGAACCTCTGCTTTAGCATTAGTTTTCTTAGTTTCATCTTCCTGTGACTTCTCTGTATGGAGCTGACTGGTGAAGCTAAGTTCATTATCAAGATTTTGTAGCGATGACAGGGTTCCAGTGGAGCTTGTAGGTTCCTCAAGTCTTACTTGATCTTTCATTGGAAGTTTAAGGTTTTCATAAACATTTAGATAAGCCGTAGTGGTGAACTCTTCATCCAAGTGCTCAGGGATTTGTTGAGTTGAGGCAACTGTGGCCTCAAGGTCCATGTGTTTAAGGTTTGGTCCAACATGAACAACATGACTTGGTTGAGGTTGAGAATCTGCAGCATTACCAGGGTTTGATCCAGCCTGGCCTTCATCTTGTACACCAGGGTTTGGTCCAGCCTGGCCTTCATCTTGAGCTCCACTTTTGACTACAGGAGGTACTTCCTCATCGGATTCCGTGTCACTATCAGTCAAACCTAGTTTCGCATACAGTGAAGGAGATTCAGTATGACCTGATGGTTCAGTTGGTGCTGGAGTGCGCCTTTGGAAGATATATTGTTCAGTAGGGCTCTTCTTCTTTGGTGTTTGAAGAGTGAGTAGATCAAGTGCAACTTGTTCATCACTGAATTTCTCTTTACCCTTTCCCTTAACCTCTGGAAGCGGTTGAAATTTTCCAGACTCGGGTTCCCTGATCACCACTAGTAGAAGTGGACCCTAATGAGCCGCGTGAAATTCCTTTAAACTTTCTTCCATTGCCTTTTGCATATTAGCCTCTTCATCACCAATCATGGGTTCATTCATTGGAACACCTTCATCAACGAACTCATCTACCAACTGAAGAGAGCTCTTTAGTGTTCACTTCTTCACTACCTTAAAGCTTTAGATCGTTTGGCTAGAGATGGCACCTCAGGTGTCTCTATAACCAGCTTTTGTTTCTTTTCCTGAGGCTTGGCAGGTGCAGGTTTAGGTTTCTTGGTTGCTGCTTTAGGTACTAAGGGCATAGGTTGCTTGGTTGCTTTGGGTTTGGTAGCCTTAGCAGGTTTAGGAGTAGGAGAGTCGAGATCACTAACTTCTTCACCAGCAAGATATCTTTGATGCTTAGCTACTTTTTCCAGATAAGCATTGTAGTATTATTCACCTCAAATGTCATCAGTGATAAAGATCATTAAGAATAGGCATCCCAAAGACTTTTCGTTTGGTTCCCTTAGCACTAAACTTAAGATATCCAAGAACAGGCTCTTCATTAGGCAAATGAAGTGGAGAACTTGGTCTCAAGTGGAACTTGTGCTTGCTTTGTAAGTAATAGATGATTAGCTTGGTGAACCTAACACTCGGGATCACAATAAGGGTGGCTTTCTTCTTTCCCTGAGTATGTTGTGCTAGATTCTTTTTGTCTACAATGAAAGTATGGATGGATTGGGTAAATTCTTCCCACATCCTCTCTGCATAATCGATATGGGCTTGATTGACGATGCCCTAAAAAATCTGCAACACTGGAGCCCTTGGTCTTTCAAACCCTGAAGTCTTTCTCGTAAGACATAGGTTGATGATTGTTGTGAGTGCTCTCCATGGTTAAAACATGTCATTCGTCATGACATTTGATAAGGTTCTGATAACTCTTGGGTAACCCAAATCGTTGACAAATTTGATAAGAGCATTAGGAGTTGGTGGGGAAGAAAATGCATTATTGGTGTCAACTTGTGTGATTTGAAGTGCGTCTCTGAGTGTGTCTTTGGTCAGATCGAACCATTGCTCATCTAGTTGACAGCTGTAACTCCCGATTTTATTGTCATATCAAACAGTGTCCTAAAATGCGGAATATAGATTGATGGAATTGTTGAGGAAGCAGTGAAAGCTCTGAAGAAGTTAGTGTGCTTCTGAATGTCCACCGTAATCTTGTAGATTAGATTACTTTGCGACCTTTCAACATCCAAATAGCAGTTTCTTTTTCCTATAGGCACCCTCTAATGCGAGGCAAGATTTGATCAAAAGTACGAGTGGGTGGTGCCATAGCAGGTGCTTGTTCAGCAGGAGCATTAACATTAACATTAGCCATTGTATATGCACAGTTAAATTCACCGAAAGACGTACATACAGAAAAGAGATGTTAGATGTTAGCAATTACTAAGGAGTTAATAAGTTATGGAATAAATCCAAGAAAAGGACACTTAGATCATATATAAAGTGGTGATCAGCAAATTTGGTCAACTCTTGAGTCAACGGAAGTTAGCTCATCGAAGAGAAAGCAGAATGCAATGACCAAACCTCAATGACCAAATTGCAATTGTCAAGCAATACTAGACAAAACACAGGGGTTAAAGCACACTAGGCAAAACGAAAGACACAAAACGCAATTGAATATTTTATTAGAAAATACACAAAACGCAGTCACAACAACAAAATGCAATGACATACAAGTCGCATACATCAACCAAGCTAAACGCAGCCCATCAAAATGCAATGAATATTTTACTAAAAATAATCAAAACGCAGTCCATTTAAAACGCAAGAAACAAATCGCAACAGGCAAAATGCAAACCAACAAAATGCAATGAATATTTTATTCAAAATAACCAAGACGTGGTTAATCAACAGGCAAAACGCAGGTAATAAAATATTCTAAAATAGACAAAAAGCATTTGAAATTTTTTCGAAATGAGGGTTTTATTATTTTAATATTTTATTGGTCTTCAAACCAAAACGCAATCAAGAACACCTAAAACGCAATCAAGAACACCTAACAAAACGCAACCAAGAATGCACATATGAGCAGATTCCAACTTTTAAGACAAGGTATCCTAGGTAAAATCATGTAATGATGTACATTCAATACCACTTACTTACTAATTTAACAGCAACACAAAGCCACCACAAACAACATACGATCAAATATTTTACATAAAAAGACAAATAGTATGCGAAAATCATAAGGGCCATAATATAACTATTAGGGAAACAATTAGAACATCAACTAATCATCATGTATGTAATCTAATGCAAACCCAGCAAGCAAAACTCAATTAAAATCACTAACCAAGATGCGGATGATGATTTCGCACGAATACCCTAAAAATAATGCGATTTAATGAATTTTAATCCAAGATATTCAAGATAAGGCATATATAGATGATAAAGAATACAAAACAAGTGATACCTAAATGAGAAAAACACACAAATAGTCACGAATCAGGCAATTCGCAAACGAATGAGTTTAGGGTTGAGAGTAAAAGTTTGACTAGTTTGTGGAGATTTGACCGAGTCAAAACACAAAAGGGATAATTATACCTAGGTCATACTTTCAGCAAATGGCATATTTGGCCCCTCGCTTACTACTTTCTTTTCATTTAAGGTATAATAGTTACTAAGGGATTAACCAAGATGGATAAATGGCATAGTTGGTCCTTAAGGTTTTTACAGTCTAGGAATCAACTAGAAATTTGTAGATAAGACCATATATTTGCACATAAATGACAACTTCGGCCTTTTGAGTTAACACAAGTTTAACTCCCCCTCAAAATGTAACCCCATTAGATACAAATTCCCATTAGATGTCATGAATTTGAAAAACACCCTCCCCCTCAATCAATGACCCGTTTTCTATTTAAAGAGTTGTAGTCGTTGATTGAGTGTCAAATTTTGAGAAATTTAAGTCCGATTAAGTTTCAAACAACATCTGTCCATCGAGTGAGACACAAATAATTTTTTGAAGAATCATAGATGGAAAATTATTTGGATAAAAGAAGACTTCTCTTTTGAATCAAGAAATAATGCACTGAAGTGTACATTAGATCGGAGTTGCATGGATATAAAGTAATCCATGCCCGGGAGAACTTAATCACCCGTTGTTAGGAACAACCATCTTTTTGGCGACATGCTTTCCTCATTTTGAAAAATGGGTTACATATCAGAAATAATAACAAGCCATAAAGACATGTTTTGAAAAGTTTAAACTTCTGTTCGAGCTTCATTTAAAGACCCATGTCATTATTGAATGACATTTCTAGGTCCGTAAATGTTATCGATGAACGAAAGACGTATCTTGAAAAACTATTTTTGGGATTTTCTATTTTCTGATTTTTATGGTTTTTGTAGGTTTTATATTTGTTGTATTTGCTTTTTGGGTTTGAATATGTACATATTTACATAGGGTACTTGAAGCAAATCCGTTACTCATCGTGGTCATCCTGAAGACATTTGAGTGTCTCTGGCTTCATACTCTTCATGCCAAGCCGCGGGAGAATAAATTCGAAACGTTCTCTGGGCAGTGCCTTAGTGAATATACCGCCAGCTGATACTCTGTCATCACGAAGTACAACTTAACCACTCCCTTCTCCACTTGTTCTCTGATGAAATGATGTCGGATGCCGATGTGTTTAGACCTGGAGTGTTGGACGTTGTTGTAGCAGAGGTCTATGGCATTCTTGTTGTCACAATACAGAGGGACGTGATTGTATGCAAAGCCATAATCTGATAATTAAGACCTAATCCATAGAATTTAGGCACAACATCCAAACATAGTGATGCATTCAGCCTCTGTAGAAGAGATGGACGTGCTAGTTTGCTTCTTTGATGACCATCTTACTAACTTATCACCAAGGAACTAAGCATTGCCAGATGTGCTTCTGCGAGTATCTTGACAACCTGCATGATCTGCATTTGCGTATGTTGTTAGTGCCATGGCGGAGTATTTCGGATACCAAAGACCCATGTTGA
>BQNB010134387.1:5749-18320 GCA_026074375.1 Tanacetum coccineum | reverse complement strand
GGGTTTTGAGGCCCTAAAATCGTCCCTAACAACTGCTAAATGAACTAGGGTTCGTCCCTTTCTTTTACTCTAAAGTTACACCCTTAAAACCCTAAAAACAGATTTGTATATATAGGAAAATCGTTGTGACGGCGTCACGTGTTAATCATGACGCCGTCATGAATAGAATATTCTAGATAATGGGTTGGGTCATACATCTTGACGCCATTTGAAGATCTTGTGACGCCGTCTTGAGATGGGTTGTGACGACGTCACGTGTAATCTGTTATGCCGTCTCCAGCTTCTGAGTAGAAATTCTTAAGAGATGTTGGTGTAGGTCTGTAGTCTTGTCCATTTCTTCTCCAAATGAGCCCAAGTCACGTGTATTTCCTCCAAATGCCTTCCAATTGCTGAATACCTGAAAAGGAATGATTAAGTACCTATTTTAGGAATAAATGCATGATTTAGGGGGTTAAACAACCCCGAAAAAGTGTATAAAATGACACCTCATCATAGGTGTTGGCTGATCTACCTCCAGGTTGCAAACCTCTTGGTTGTAAATGGATCTTCAAAAGAAAACTAAAGGTAGATGGAACTATTAAAAAGTTCAAGGCAAGGTTGGTCATTAACCTTCTAGACCTTGTAATTAAATACACATAAAGTATATACTAGCACCTCACATAAGTGTTTGGGATTCTCTCTTTCACTCGGTTGTATAATAAATAATAATATAATGGGGGAAACGGAAAATCAACACTCATTACCTGTCATAGCATATAAATTACCCTAGGCTAAGGATCAAACCTCCACCGCTAGGTGCAAGCATTATTCATTAATATCCAATAGGTCTTTTAAAGGGTTGTGGGGTGTAAGTGTAAGATAACATATAATAGAAACAGAAACGGACGAGATACTATTAGGTGGCTTTGGGTGAATTTAGAGTGGAAGGGTTAGCTAATTATTTACACGAATACATGCTGGTTTGGTTGCTAAGCCAAGACTCGGACGAAGATATACAAACTCTACACAACTCTACATCAATCTCTTTTCTCTTTTTCTTTTTTCTTTTTTTATAATAACATAATACATCATAACATGGGGTTTATAACACGTACCCCTACACTTGAGCTTTTACATGCTCGATATTTACAATCTAACTAATGACCCAATTTGAGGTGGATCAAAATAACATGGAGATCATCTAACAAACGTATGGGGGTATTGACTTAACTTTTCTTCCCCATTCTTCCGCGAAATAAATACTACCATGAATCCCAATCGTCCCCAAAATAGTATTTACAAGGATAAGAACTTAGCAACCGTGTACTCAAATAATTAAATGGTTAAACACAATAATGTACTAAAAATGAGTACATACAAGGTAGGCTAAGGCGATTTGGGTGTAACGATTGGTTTAAGGGTGACAATGCTCTTCATTAATAATCTGGAATCCACCAGAAAATTACAAGAACTGTGAAAAAGGATAGGCTCAGAGGGTTGTACTAGGGGTATCCTGCACTAAAAATGAGTGCATGGCAAGGGTGTGGTGTAGTTATATGATTAGTGATGACCATCATAACAATTACAGGTTTAAAACATAGGTTAATCCTAATGCCTCTTATCAAGCAAATCCTAATACTTACTATGCGGTCTCGGGATGCATCACAAAAATAAGTTCTAGAATTTAATATACTAGCCGATACACTCTATAATCCTAAAGAAACTAAATACTAATGTTCCAGAAAAGGAGACAAAACCACGCATACACATCCGTAACAATGAATAGACACACATGATTGCTCACTCCTTAACTCGAACAAGCTAAAGGTATAATATCTAAGGGCGAAACCTCACATTTTTTGGGTATAAAATAATGAGGGTTTTTGTGCTGGTAATATAAATTACCATACATGAGACGCTATTGAATACTCGGTATTCGTCGTTATTTTCATAAAAAAAATTAAATTTTGGGTCAAAATTACCTCTTATGCTATGTTTAGATATATTACCCATCATTTTAAAGACAAAGCAAATGGCAATGAGAGATAGTTTCTAAAGCTTATACCCCCCTATACCTTAAGATGAACATTGTCCCTCATTTCTATAAAGGTAACCCCGTAAAAACGAATGAAAAGGGGAAAGAAAACAAGAAAAGAAACTAGTACTCCCTGGTATGTCTAATAATGGAGAAGAAACATGCGATAGACTGTTAAATCGTCATCCAAGAATTGCCAATGAAACTTCCAAGACTTCCAATGCTTCTTCCTCATCAAATATAACTTGTAAACAAAAGACAACACACCAAGCATAAAATGGTGCGATATACAAATATACAATATGAATTTAGGGGTTTACTTCGATAAAGCAGTAAAGATAGAGGAGAGAACTGTCAACCTAATTGGTTATCGGGTTTATAACAGAAGAGTAATATTTATAAATGTTAGCAAGTTTATTTTCAAAAATAATTTAAAACTTAAGTGTTTCTAGACTGGGCGTTTGACAGTTGACAGGAAAATCCCTAACCGCGTCACAGGATGGACCGTGGTTACGGCGTCGCGTGAAAATCGGACGCCGTCTCTCGTCTGTGAAAACGAAATTTTTGGTTTTGATGAAAAAATTTCTGCACTTGATTTATAGGTTAATTCCTGTACAAATGGTTGCCTAAAACCTGAGTTTTGACAATTCAATCAAAAACTCGAAACTGACGCGAATTAATCTAAACAAATTATTTAACATGCTTGAACTTGGTTCAAAAACCAGATATATCCCCCTACACTTATTATTTTCAAAATACCTTTGATTGAAATTAAGACGAGGTTAAAAACAAAACAAAGCATGATTACAAGTTAGAGTTCGAACATGATAGAATAAAATGAAAAGAATAAAACACATGACACTCCTAATGTGCGGGAAAAATAAATATTGGGTTGCCTCTTAAAATGCGCTTTTCTTTATTTACGAGTCTTGTAGCTAGACTCGAAGTCATACGTCCTTACGTGACTTCTCCTTCATCATCCATTCCAGTTTGGTATTCGAGGAACAGCTTTAGGCATTCTTAGTAAAATCCTAATATTTTGCCATTACATACTCCATTCTCTGCTCTTGTCTTCATTGTTCCTAAGTAGACTGAATGTGTGCACTTTATTCTAGGTTCGACCAATGAGTCGTATTGTTCTATCCTTATGAGGCATCTTATAGGCAACTTCCATTGTTTCCGATTGGTGAACCTGACTACTCCTTCGGTGGGTCGTGAGTCATGTTGGATATTTCCACAAAAGGTTTCCCTAGTACTACTTGTGACAGCCTAGGGTCTATAATTGAGCTTATGTCCTCAATAATCATGAAGTCCGCGATATAGGTGAAGTTTCCTACCAAGACATGCATTCTTTTAATCCTTCTTGTAAAATTGCAAACTCCTCCATTCGCATTTTCCTTAGGGTCGAGTTTTCTTCTCATGATCCAATTATACATCATTCGGGTCATGATATTTAGAGGGAAGTTAAGGTTAATGTAGGCTTTTTCTACATGCACATGCCCAATGTTGAAGGGATTGGGCCACACATGAGGTACTTGTGATATGCAAGTTCACTCCTAGTCAGGAATATGTCAAAATACTTCACTTTTTGCTCTCCTGCTTTGGGTTCCTCCTTGCGGGAATTGTCATCCTTCGGGACAGTCTCAATAAACATCACGTCACCATCTTCCCTCTTGGTGGCAAATTTGATTCATGTTGGATGATGGGGGAACTAATCCAAGTGATTCGAAGAATGAATTGAATTTGAGGACTTTTTCAGTGATGAATATAACTGATGGATCGGGTGGTGTGGAGGGTTGACGTGGATATTTTTTGGGTCATCCTCTCTCCTTAATCACTTTTACTCCGACATCATAAGAGGTGCTTAGTTTGCTCAGCATGGATTGGTGATGGCGTTGATCGAATGTGGGTTTGAGTTGAGCATTGCGGGTCTTCAGTTGGGTAAGAACGAGCAGACAAAACTGGATAAGTACTCAGTTTCAGGTTCTTAACCGTATCGCTAGGTAGTGTGCCCGCTATTCGATCGGTGATGGCCTTCAGCACAGTGTCAATTTTGTTGGTCATCTCACTTTGTTGTTGTTTGAAATCGGCTTCAAACTTGGACAATCTAGCGTCTTGAGATGCCATGAAATTGGATACCAATCCTTCAAGGTTTGATTGATTGTTAAAGCTTCGAGGATTGTTGTTGAAAGAACGGTTTGGGATTGAACCGTTGGGTTAGAACCGGTTAGGTGGGTTTGAAAAATTATTTTGAGAATTTTAGGGTTGTCTCCACCTAAGGTTTGGGTGACTTCTCCATGATGGATTATAGGTGTCACCAAGATCATTTTGCTCGGGCTTGAAAGTATACCACTTACCTCCCGCTTCATCGGTATGCGATGATGTGTATTCAACAAAGGCTTGTTTGGGATCTTTCATGCAATACTGAGTGTCGTAAGGACCACTGCAGATCTCACATGAGGTAAAGATTTTGTTCACTTGAGTAGGTTGTGTCGGAGCAAGATGAACTTCCATTAAGTGTTGGACCTGATTTTCGAGCTCGATAAGGCGGTGGTCGATGAGTACTCGGACATTTTTGAGGAAAAGCGATTGCCTTGGACCGGCTAGAGAAATCCCCTGGGTCGATTTTTTTATTTTATTCAACTTTCGTTGTCATAGAGGGCGAGGTCCTCTAATAATGCCCAGGATTCTTCGGCGTTTCGGTCACGAAGCCTTATGTGGTTAGTTTTGAGTTTTTCAATTGTTTCCCTATCTCTTTTATAAGTACGTCCAAGGTTCATGCAAGCTTTGTAATACCCCTTTCTCTTTTCAAGGACATGCTTAAACCCCTTCTTTCTAACCTTCAAGTTTTCCACAAAGAATGCCTCAAACTTATCCTTTTCTAAGGAAGATACTAGGTCTAATTCTTTTGTCCTTTGAGGCATTCTAAACACGACCTCGTCGTCCCTTTGGGCAAACCTAATTAATCCTAAAGATTCATCATAAGCGAGTTTAGATGTATGCGCAAAAGGTTGTCCCAAGACTACTTCACTTAACCCACTATCAATGATGCTGCCCAAATCTTCTAAAATCATAAAGTCCACAACATAAACGAAGCACCCGATAAATATATGCACATTTTTAGCTCTTCCAACGAAGTTGCAAAACTTATATGGTTGGTATGGGTTTCTACGTGCTTGAAAGGATTTTTCTCTTATTTTGTTATGGTAAGCACGAGACATGATGTTGACAGGAGATTGTAGATCAATGTATGCATGGCCCGTATAAACGAGGCCGATTACACAAGGAATCTTTAAACTCCAGGGGTCGCCTCTCTTAATCTTGGGCTCTAGGGTCGAGAAAGGGGGTTGAGGTTCTCTTAATAGTTCCTTATGGTAAGCTAGTTCTTTCTCTGTAGGGAACCTATCCTTGAACAATTCTTACTCAAAATTGTTTCTTTGTTTCATTCTTAATTCAAGTTCCTTAATTCTTTCTTCAGGGCAAAAGATTTTGGAGTCAAAAGATTGGTTGGTTAATTCGTTCATGGTTTTAAAGAGGAGAGAATCAATGGTTTGTCTCATTTGTAAAATCTTGTTTATTCAGGCTATAAACTTAGCGTGAGTAGTGACAGATGGTTCCTAAGAAGACGATCTTAAGGTCGATGATGGATTCACATTCTCCATAGTGAAGAGTGGAATCGTCAATGGAAATTACGAACAAACACACAAAGAAAAGATAGACTACAAGAAAGCTAAAATGCGGAAATTAAAGTCTTACTTGAAAGGATTCAAGAAAGTAGAACTAAGCTAAACTATGATCAAAACCTAACTATTCCCCACGCAGCGACACTAAAAACTTGTTGCGGTTGTTGTAAGGGACTTCTACAAGAAGTTTTACAACTCCCTAGGCAGTGTATCTAATCGTTGTAGTGTAGTATAGGCAAGACTCGGGGGTTGTTATCATTCTCTAGGGGAATAGGTTGGGAAGGCTTGATCAACCATATAAGGGGCAAGGTAGTATGAAGACTGTTACCCTATGGTATCTTTTCTACACAATCATGTTTTCCTAGACATATCAACAGCGATACAGACAAAAGCTGATTTTCTAAGACCTAACATGCATGTTCATCACAAGAAGCAACACCACTAAGATCTACATCCTAGGTTTCATAGAATCATAAATAAACACAATAGAAGGTTTAGCCAAACATGTTAAAGATAAAGCAAGAACACATAAGAATCACACAACAAGACATATTGAATGATTAAGATAGTCTTACTTGATTAAAACATGAATTGAAGGAAGTACAATAGGGTTTTGAGGCCCTAAAATCGTCCCTAACAGCTGCTAAACGAACTAGGGTTCGTCCCTTTCTTTTACTCTAAAGTTACACACTTAAAACCCTAAAAACATATTTGTATATATAGGAAAATCGCTACGACGGTGTCGCGTTTTAATCGTGACACCATCGCGAAAGAGAATATTCTAGATAATGGGTTGGGTTGTGCATTCTGATGCCGTCTTGAGATCTTGTAACGCCGTCTTGGTGTGAAATGTGACGGCGTCATGTGTAATCGGTGACGCCGTCTCTAGTTGCTGAGAACATAATCTTGAGAGATGTTGGGGTAGTTCTGTAGTCTTGTCTGTTTCTTCTCTAAATGAGCCCAAGTCATGTGTATTTCTTTCAAATTCCTTCCAAATGCTGAATACCTTAAAAGAAATGATTAAGTACCTATTTTAGGCATAAATGCATGATTTAGGGGGTTAAACGACCTCGAAAAATTATATAAAATGACACCTCATCACACTCTCTAAGCGCTTGTCAGAAGCTCCCCCTTGTTTGGGACACCAAGGAATTAAGTTATGAAAGTGTACTACAAAACAAAGTTAGTAGACAAGCGCACATATACATAATAACGATGATAGTTATGTAAGTAACAAAAAAATATATAAGAATAGTATTTTAATCTAAAGGTTTGAGATAATGTTTAGGACAAGTAGCATAACTAATAGACAAGGTGCTAAAATTTAAAAATCAATAAATTTTGAATTTTGGCGTCTGCTAGGGACGGATCTACCAAAGCACTGACGGATCCACCATCCTTGGATCCGTCGGTCGCAGAGACCCTCAAAAATAGGCAGAACCTAGTTTTGTAGCCATAACCTAAAGCACTTAGCATGTAAACACTTAAATCATGAACAATAGCAAGTAAGGGTCCAAAAAGGATAACATACCAAGTTATAAAGATGTTAAGCATCGTGATAGCAAGTGTCAAAAATAATAATCTCACATAGTAAGATAGCAAAATTATTAATTATGATATCAAAAGTACATATAGTAATATACTATCGGGGAACATGATATGCATGTCTTAGGTATGAGTACTCTAAAGTATGACACTTTCAAGAAATGTTGGATACTAGACACATGCAATTCTATTTAAAAAATAAAAACCTAGATAAAAAGAACCAAGACACGTGCTCGATGACTAAGACTCAATTGACACCAAATTTATCCAACCAATCACACAACTTTAATAAACGTGAACATAATTCGTTTATAGTTTGACACACCGTTGTTATGAGAACGACTTCATCCAAGATGTCATTCGGATAAGGAGTACTATCGTTTTTAGAACGACATGTTCCTTAAGAAATGATTATCTACCAAAGATAATGATTTGACTTCGGATAGACTTTCATCAAAGGTTGTATTGAGAGATTCCTAAATCCTCAAGGTTTGTTTGTTAACCACTATGTGTGCTTTTCATGTGTGGGGTGTTCTAGGAAAAACATTTTTGTATGACTCTGGGTCGAACTAAATGTTGACGATAAGGATGATTTGTTAAGAAGACATACTCCAAGTCTGTTCTTAGAAGAAAGAATAATAATAATTATTATGACATATAAAAGTAAAGTGATGTCAATAATATTTTAACACGTCATGTCAAAAATATATACTCAAAAATAGTTATATTATGACAAGGATAAATAGTGAAAAATGATATGCACATAGAAGTAAATAAAAACATTTCCATATAATGGAAAGTGGTGAAGGATAAGCGAGAATAAAGAGGGAAGGTGTTGAGATAAGGTTGATAAGGACGGTTTAGAATAATATATTGTTTGCACTAACGATGACACGAGTGATTGGGTTACACATGATCTTAGTAATTGGGTTGCATGTGATTGGTTGTCAATGTTGATGAACAAAGGTGGATATGTGAGACGAGGTGGTAGTTCTTTCATAGTGAAAGAAAAATAAAAGACACAACAATGTGGTGACTCAATAACACTTAAAGATTGAATATCTTCTTTATGTTCTTCACTTGCTAGTAAGTGGAAACAAACAAAAAGACTCAATTGTGGTAAAAATGAAAGGATCACTTGTAATAGTTATTGGATAAGTGTGGAATGTTCTTGAGGAGATAATTTCTTTGGTATGGAAGTTTGAAAGTGAGGACCAATATTTGGTGGTGAAGATCATAAAGTTGGTGACGTGTTCTTGATGTCAAGATTGTGTAGGGATACGTTTTGAGTATAATGTTTGTGAGGATTGAAGGTTGTTGAACTAACTATTACTATCAAGAGTAAAGTATAGTTGTTAGGTTTGAGTGTAAGGTTGAAGTGTTTCTTGCGAGGTTTGGGTAGGTAAAACTAATCACCACTATTAAGAGTGAAGTCTAGTTATAGGGTTTGTGTATGATCGACATACGGGTCAAAGGTTCTTTCACAACCAAGAGTGAAGTATACTTGCAAGGTTTTGGGTTGACGTATTGATGGTTCACAAACTATCTATTACTATCAAGAGTAGATTGTAGTTGTAAGGTTTGAGTGTGTGGTAGACGACGTTCTTGTAAGGTTGACCTAAGGGTTGAAGGTTCTAGTAACGAGGCTAATATTCAAAGATTGATGTGCTCTTATCAAGAAGAGGTATTGATGCTAGATAGTGATGTTGGGGTAGGAGACTAGAACCAATTCGGTTTGTGTGAACGGGGTGTACTTGTGTTGTGGAAAAAGAAACGAGTTAGGTGTTCTTGTTAGAGGAGGTATTAGTCCTAATAGTGAAGTTAGGAAAAGAGCCAGGTTACGATCCTGGTCACCAATTTGGTTTGTGTGAGCGAGGTGTATATGTGTTGTGGAACAAGAAATGAGTCCGTAGGATAAAGGTTCATTTGAATTGGTTTCTAGGGAATAAGAATCACATTTGTGAGTTCTTAAGAATATTTGGTAAAAGACTATATATGAACGAGTGTGTTTTCCCTCCCACTTAATTCGTGCTTATCTGGACATAACGTGTCGAATAATAAATATAAATAAAAAAGAAAACAAAAGATGATGGAACTTATGAACATTATTATGCATTCAATAATTAAGCAAGTAATCATCGAGTATCAAAATAGCATAAAGAAAATATAATGATATCTCACAAGAATAAGTTAACATTTTGAATTAAAAAAATATATATGCAAGGTGCAAGTTGTCTAGATCGACTAAGGAGAATCCTAATTACTACTTGACTAATAATCAATCTTAATGAAATACAAAGTTCATTAATGTAAACTAACATTAGGTATATTTAGAAAGAGTCATTTAATCATGTTAGAGAATGAATATGAGACTATCACTAGTAGTGCTCAATTGAGGCTAAACACAACCATTTTTATGAGTTATACCGCGAACCGTATAGTATATTGCTAAAGAAATGTTACTTAATCAATTTATATGAGAATTGCGAGTAGATTATGGATAATTGGGGTGAAACATAGCAAAAGGTGTGAATTCTGGAGCTTCAATGAAGATATTTTAAAGATTACTATTCGAAGACCAATACGCCCTATCCAATCAAGAAAGATACCGGCGTATTCGTGCCGCACACAACCAAATGACCATCAGGAGATTAAAGGATTTTATACCGTATCCATGAGGACTCAATACGCCAAAATTTAAAATAAATAAGTAAAAAAAAAAATAGAAATAATTAAAAAAAAATACTAATTAATGGTAAAAAAAAAAAAAAAAAGAAAAAAAAAATAAAATAAATAAATAAATCCAAGGACTCAATACGCCGTATTCAAGATATGGAATCAATATAATATTCTGGTAAGAATCACAACGTGTTCCCAGACTCAAGAGAATCCCCAATACGCCCGTATCCAACCTTGTATACGCCGTATTGATCCGACTTCCAGACATTATAAATAGAAAACTCAAAAACGAGTTTTAAGTGTGCTAAATCATATTCTCCATACCTAAATCACAAAAGTCAATTTTCAAAGGAGAAAAAGAGCATAAGAGGTCCGAGGGCACGTAATCAATACTATAGGAGACATCGATAATATCCATATACTTTAGTATCGTATCAGTTTTTGGTATCATTCCGTTAATCTGATTAGTTTACCTTTGGCTAAAATAATTACTCTGAATTTAATTATACGATTGAAGGCTAATACCTTCGGTTAATAGCAATTATTATAAAGATACTGAATGTTTGGTATTTGTTTATATCATTTCTTGATTTATCGTTGTATACGTTGTAGTATGTTTAACGAATTGAATACTTGTTTTACAGCGGCTGTTGAATGCGCTATCAGTTCAACTTGGTGGTTACTGGATCTAGCTAAGTGGACCAAGCAGATAAGAGTTCGATATAGCTCACCATATAGTAATATATACACCTAGATTAATAGTTTACACGAATTTGTCTTTCTAAGTCTTGTGTCCTAGATAAGTCTCAGGCTTAACTATTATTTAGTTTGGGGGTGAAATAGCCAATTATTTATTGATGCATGTTGACTAGCAGTGACCTATATAATTCCAACAAATAACGATTTATATCCTTGATAGTTTAGGACAAGTGGACTACTAGTGATAATATCCAATAAGCGGTTAAGTGGGTAACAGTCTCTATGAGCTAGGGTTTAACAAGATCACCATTGCTATAATCCCAAATATAGGATTATAATTAGTCAAAAAGGATGCTTTAATGCAGATGCTTTAATTGTGACAGAATTAAACTGTCTAAGTCTTAGGATGAGTAACTCTTAAGACTTAAGAATAGATAGCCAACCTTCGAGAGAAGAAATCATTGCACTAAATAAACGAAACAAACGTTCTAATATGATTTAATTAATGAGGGTAATATAAGTTTTCTATAGATAAGGTTTTTACCGCTCTTATTATCTTTTGATAATTAGCTTGCTGGATTAGCATACTGTTTTCTTGAATTGATTGTAGTCACCAACCAAACCGTGCCAGTCTCTGAGGCTGAAAACCCCCTTTTCCCATTAGAATTTAGGATTTAGACTGACATAGGTTTAAAATAGGATTAGAAATAGAATAAACATAAAAGAGATAACCAAGATATTAATTAAATTGATAGATTTAACCTCGCTCTCAGTGATCGACACCCTACTTACCATGAAACTACTACCAGTATCCGGGTACATTGCCAACTTATAAAGTCTTATTTTTTGGTTGAGTCAGCAAAATATAATTTAAAACTTGAATCATAAAAAACACCCCTACACTACCACACATCCAAGATTTTTTTGTGCGCCGTGCCGAGATGAAAATTAATCTTTATTTTTATTATTGCATATTTTGGTATTTAACAATAATTATATCTAACCGCTATAGGATTAGTGTAATTTAGCATTTAGTGAAAAATTTTTGTAATATTATGATATTTTGTAAATTTTGTCTTTTATTTTTGCTTGTATATTTGTATGTGTTTAAATTTTGTATTTTTTTTTTTTTCCTATATTAATTAGTTTTACATTATACCACTATTCTGGTCGACAGTTGAATACGGCGTATCCAATTCTCTGTCCAATACAGCGTATTCATCTCAACTGATTAATATGGCGTATCCACTTCCATTGGATACGGCATATCGATCGTCTGGGACAGAAAGTAAAATAATTGATTTTCGTGCAAAAAACAATTTCTTCCTCAGAGCAAATCCTGCTGATATTTTTACCCTTGTTACAGGAAGAACTTGTCAGAGCTAGTTGATTAAAGAAGAAACTACATAACGTCATGGCTGAACCAATTTTTGATGACATTGAAAAAGCTCCAACTGAACCAAATCTTTCTATCACCAAGTTTTGGGGGGAATTATGAAAGAACATATATCAAGGAACGTATAATGAAGACGTGGTGGAACACATTGCCAAAGTACTTAAATTAGTGGATTTAATCTACGTTTCTGGCGTAGATTCCCATCAACTACGAATAAAGGTCTTTCCTCTCTCATTGGCTGATGATGCTAAAGAATGGTGGATTAGTGAGGGAGATGGAAAAATAACCACTTGGGAGGAGCTTGTTGAGAAATTCTTCTATAGATTCTATCCTGAATCATACGATAGAGAGGATGAAATGTTGGACGAAGGAGAGAATTGGGGAATTGATCCACTCGAATTCTTATCAAACGTAAACACAACATTCAAAAACCATAAGAAATTTGATGGGAGGACTCAAAAACTGATATTTCACTCATGGATGAATGGAAATTGGAATAAGAGATATGTGGACAACAATACTTCAAGCAATAATGAATGGAAGGAATCTAAAAAT
>BQNB010134386.1:0-13908 GCA_026074375.1 Tanacetum coccineum | reverse complement strand
CTAGTTACTCACCTAGGTATTTATCATTAGTTAGAACAGTTTTAACTAAAAGGATTATTTAACTAGAAATAGTAATGGAAAATTAAAAACAGATAAAACTAATGATCAACTAAACACACTTCAATAAGGAATAAGCATTTCTAAATTCACAATAAGCAACTAGAATAAACTTCAATTGCCTAAATGAAAAATAGAAGATGAAACCTGAATTTTATGTAATCTCAGACACTAGCCACTCTTTCTGAGTGAGTGGCTTTCAAGTTCAAAACCTAAATGGCACCTTGCCTCTAAACCAATTAGCTATAAGCTAAATAAGCTAACTTGAGCTTATCAATTCCAAATGCTTCCAAACTCAGTCTAATTGAACTCAAATGAACAATATTGAACAATAATAGACAAAAACAGTATTTAGAAGACTTTTTATAACATTTGAACGACTTGAGAACTAGAGAAAACATAATAAGCTAAAATGAGCTTATTTCAAGCTTATTAGCTCAATCTAGCTTATCTCATGAAAACTTTAAAACAAAAGCAACTCAACTATTTTTATTGCTTAAGAAAGAAGATTACAAGATAAGAAAACAATGAGAACAACTGAATTGAAAGATTTAAAAAGCTTAATTTGCAATGATGAACAGTACACGTAAATTGAAAAGAGAAAATTACAAAGAAAAATGAACTAACTCTAAAAACTATTCTCTAAAAACTAACTATCAAGCTACTATTTATAGATGAGGGTGAAGAGAGGATGAGAGCTTCCATCGTTCCAAGCCCTTGGATCTCTTCTATTTGAATTTAAGCCGTTGGATGTCTTTGGTGATGTGTTCGGACCAATAGGAAGCTGCCACGTGTGCAAAATGATGTGGAAATGGTAAAATACGAGGTGGGGTGATTTGGAAGAGACGGGAAAGGTGATTTAGGGAAATTGGGTTTGTTTCGGGTTTTGGCAGGAAAAACGGTTGTAGGACGGTTAGGAGAAAAGGGTTAACCCGCGTTTCATTTTGAAAGATTGGGATATTTGCACAACTAGCCCTTGTGTTTCATTGTTCAAAGATTGTAGTGTAAAATGAGTTTTGGAGTTGTCAATTCCGGCCCTTGTAATTTAGAAAACAGGAAATGGGCTTTTGGTTTTGGGCTTTTGATGGGCTTTTGTGATCCAAATAGTATAGAAGGGCCCAAAGGGTATTTTAGTCTTTTTGCATCCTCTTCAAAGGGTATAATGGACATTTCACTTCAAACTTTTGTCCTTTTCTTTACTTTCTTGTCTTTTCTCGACCACGGTCTTGATCCGGCTTTTGAAATTGGCTTCAAATCTCTCTCTTAATCACTTGTCTCTTCATTTCTTGTCGGTTTTGGCTCGTTTTTGCTCTTTTTGCCTTTGATATCCTTTCCTGCACATTGAGACACAAAAGCACACATATTTCCATCTTTTGGCATATTTTTGGCTTTTATTGGCAAAATCCTGGGTATTTTATATATACAATTTAACACTTATCAGTTATCCTTCAGTGTTGGAAGGTTACACTGATGCAAGCTGGATCAGTAACACTGAGGACAATTCGTCTATAAGTGGTTGGGTATTCCTTCTTGGTGGTGGTGCAATTTCTTAGGCTTCCAGGAAGCAAACTTGCATTACTGGTTCAACAATGGAATATGAATTTGTGGCTCTAGCAGTTGCTGGTAAGGAAGCTGAATGGTTAAAAAACTTGCTCCTTAAGATTCCATTGTGATCCAAACCTATAGCACCTATTTCTATTCACTATGATAATGCCACTACATTAGCAAAGGCTTATAGCCAGATGTACAATGGGAAGTCTAGACACTTAGGTGTCAGGCATAACATGATTCGTGAGCTAATCACGAATGGGGTGATATCTATAGAGTTTGTGAGGTCTCAACAAAACTTAGCTAATCATTTGACGAAGGGACTGGCTAGAGACTTGGTTATAAAGTCTGTTGAAGGGATGGGATTAAAGTACAACTAAGTCGCTGAATGCTAGGACACCCAACTCCCTACTAAGGAAACTTGGTAGTTAAGTTCAATGTGGAAAGTTGAACATTCAGTAGACTAAAGCACATGTATTTACATATCATCTCAAGGATGTGCTTGGAACCTACTGGAAAAGAGGATGAAGTTGTTGACTTCTTAATGGTTAATTTCTTTGAAAACGTGCTTAGCAAGAGCATTAATAAAGAGGAACCACCTTTGTAAATGTTGAGGTTTTGCCGCTTCAGGGAGCATGGACTTTGGCTCTTATAAAATTTATGAATAGAATATAGACACATGGCTTGTATAATGTCAGGAGTTTCTTATGTGTTTGAAAACTTGTGTGTATTTTATCTTCAGGTATTCAAATGGGTTGAAGGGTTCAATTCTTAGAACACCCTGATTCTCGAATATTTGAACGTGTAATTTACTAAGATGGAAATTCAATCCTCATGACATTTTCATTTATGCACTTGTTTTTTTTAATGTTCAATTTTTCATGCAAAGGAATTGTACTAAATTAGAGAGGATTGTTGGAAATTTAGTGCAATTGTGGGAATTGGATCATACTTGAAAATGGGTTTGGAGGTACGGAGTGTACACCCATCAAGTCATTGATTTTCCCTGACTCTTTTAATGGTTTGATTAAATGGGTGTTTGTTTGCCTATTTAAGTGGTAGAGTTGACTGCATTAATTGACCGTATTTAATTTGGTCATGAAATCATTATTCATAAATTATGGAGGATAATTGATTTGACTGCATTAATTGACCATATTTAATTTGGTCATGGAAATCACTAATTCCTAAATTATAGAGGATAATTATAGAAGAGATTAATTGGCCATTAATCTCTCATTAATTCTATTATTAGGTTTTCAGTAAATCCCTATAAATAGGGATCACAATTACATGGAAAAACACACAGAAAACAAAAACACATAGAAACGCAGGGTTCTTGAATAGTGCCTAGAACAAGAACAAACACTTGGTTTTATCCCAAGGATGTATTCGTGTAACCCAGGCATAGGGTCGAATAATCTTCTTTGGAAAGTGATTACACGACTTCAAGTAATATCCGGTAACCATCTTGGTAATTAGGTAGGCTATTGATTGTCTTCACCCTGATCTGGGATCTACTACAACCAACACCTTTTACCCGATCACACTTGAATCACCACCTTGGTTCTTGATTAAAATTTTTTTTTCTCTTCTTTGGGGTTTTTGGCTGAACACAAGAACAAGGGGAGAAGAAAAGTGATTTAGGGTTTTTTTGATTTTGTATTTATAGTACCTAGTTTCCTAATTGTAGTCAAATTAGTTTTCCTTTTTTTTCCTTTAAGCCGATCCAACCACATCCCTTTTATAAAATTATTGTTCTTTTTATTTTTCTATAAAATTTCGCTCTCCCCCCTCCTATATATATATTTTTTAAAAATACAAAACTATTTACTACTTATTTACCTTAAATACTTAAATAAATACATAACTTAAAATAAAACACTTACACTACTTATTATTATTTATCCCCAAATTATTATTTACTTATTACTTCATAAATAAATTATAAAATCTCAATTCACTAATTAATCTCAACTCAAAATTTAACGATACATACTTCTTCAATTTTACCGACGATAAAATAACGAAAATCACTATACTTCCAAAATCTCCATCACATACGAAATGAAATGACTAAATCATTCATTTCTACTATCACAAACACTTATAATAGTATGAATATCATAACACACATATCATAAATTCATCTTAAGCACATAATACCAAACTCATAAAACTAGGCAAGTTAACACTAATGGTTAAACTAACCTCACTAAATCACGGTTGTCATAACGGGTACGTTTCTACTCAATAACCGCTATGCTTATGTTTTATTTGATTCGGGTTCTGATAGGAGTTTTATGGACACTAAATTTAGTTCCATGCTTGATATCGATCCGGTTAAAATAGATACCAGTTACGAAGTAGAGTTAGCCGATGGAAGGGTAGTTAGTACGAACACTGTTTTAAAAGGTTGCACTTTGAATTTAGTGAACCATCTTTTTGAAATCGATATCATGCCGATTGAGCTTGGTACGTTCAACGTTATAATTGGTATGGATTGGCTTGTCAAGCACGATGTCGTTATCGTTTGTAGTGAGAAGGTTGTTCGTATACCTTACGAAAACAAGATGTTGACAGTCAAAAGTGATAAAGGTATGTCCTGACTAAAGGTCATATCTTGTATTAAAGCCCGTAAGTATATCGAACGAGGTTGTCATTTGTTTTTGGCACATGTGACTGAGAAGAAACCAAAGGAGAAGCCATTGGAAGACGTGCTTGTAATTCGTGACTTTCCTGAGGTGTTTCCTGATGATTTGTTAGGACTACCACCGCCAAGGCAAGTAGAATTTCAAAATGATCTGGTACCGGGGGCTGCACTTGTTGCACGTGCACCGTATCGTTTGGCACCGTCTAAGATGAGAGAGTTTTCAGAGCAATTATTATTCGTCCGAGTCCATCACCGTGGGGAGCATCGATGTTGTTTGTGAAAAAGAAAGATGGGTCTTTTCGAATGTGTATTGATTACCATGAATAAAATAAGTTAACTATTAAGAATCGTTATCCTCTCTCGAGAATTGAAGATTTATAGACTTGATCGATCTGCGATCAGGATATCATCAGCTTCACATTAAAGAAGAGGATATTCCAATTACAGCAATTAGAACTCGGTATGGTCACTTTAAGTTCCAAGTAATGCCGTTTGGATTGCCAAATGCGTCGGCTGTATTCATGGACTTGATGAACCGATTATGCAAGCCATATCTTGATAAGTTCGTCATTGTGTTCATCGATGATATTTTGGTTTATTCCAAGGTCGAAGAAGAGCATGGAAAGCATTTGAAGATTATTTTGGAGTTGCTTAAGAAGGAGAGATTGTACACCAAATTTTCAAAGTGTGATTTTTGGCTAGATTCGGTACAATTCCTTTGTCACGTGATTGATCATAATGGTGTTAATGTTGATCCTGCCAAGATAGAAGCCATTAGGAATTAGGCTACTCCAATGACGCCAATGGAGGTGAGGCAATTTCTTGGATTGGCTGGTTACTATCGAAGGTTTATTGAAGGTTTTTCTATGATTTCCAAACCTCTGACTAAATTAACTCAGAAAGATAAGAAATATGAGTGGTGTAAGGAAAAAGACGAAGCATTCCAGTTGTTGAAGCAAAAGTTATGTTGTCCACCGATTTTAGCATTGCCCGAAGGAATGAAAGATTTCATGGTTTATTGCGATGCATCACTTAAGGGTTATGGAGCCGTGTTGATGCAACAGGAAAAGATGATAGCGTATGCTTCCCGAAAATTTAAAACTCACAAAGAGAATTACACTACTCATGATTTGGAGTTGGGTGCCACTGTTTTTGCTCTTAGGTTGTGGAGACATTATTGGTATGGAAAGAAGTGTGTGGTTTTCAACGATCACAGGAGCCTACATTATATTTTGAATCAGAAAGAGCTAAACATGAGACAACGTCGCTAAATTGAGTTGTTAAGTGATTATGATTGTGAGATTCGTTATCATCTTGGAAAAGCGAATGTTGTGGTTGACGCCTTGAGTCGCAAGGAAAGGATTAAGCCATTACGTGTTCAAGATTTGATGATGGCTGTTCACAACGATCTACCTAAGCAAATCCTTGAAGCTCAAAAGGAAGCAACGAAGAAGAAGAATGAGAAGGTTGAAAATTTGGGGAGATTAATTAAGCAAATATTCGAGTTTCGCCCTGATGGAACGCATTGTTTTAGAAATCATGTTTGGTTATCGTGATTTGATAGATTGAGGGATTTGATTATGCACGAGTCGCATAAGTCTAAGTATTCTATCCACCGGGATCAGACAAGATGTATCAAGATTTGAAGCTGTTGTATTGGTAGCCGAATATGAAAGCTAATATTGCCACGTATGTTAGAAAGCGTATGACTTGTGCGAAAGTTAAAGCTGAGCATCAGAATCCATTTGGGTTGCTGCAACAACCTGAGATTCCTGTTTGGAAATGGGAAGGATCACTATGGATTTTGTTAGTGGGCTGCCTAGAACGCCGAGTGGGTATGATACAGTATGGGTCATTGTCGATCGATTGACCAAATCAGCTCATTTTGTATCGACAAAGAAGACTGATACTATGGAGAAACTCACGACTCTACTAAAGGAAGTTGTGTGTAGGCATGGTTGTTCTTATCACTCATTCGGATAGAGATAGCTATTTCACGTCTAGATTCTGGAGATCGCTTCAGAAGGCGTTAGGGACAAATTTGGATATGAGTACCGCTTACCAGCCTCAAATGGATGGTCAAAGCGAAAGGACTATACAAACGCTTGAAGATATTTTACGTGCTTGTCTGATCGACTTTGGAAGTAGTTGGGATCGCCATTTGCTATTGGTCGATTTCTCATACAACAATAGTTATCACACGAGTATTAAGGCTGCATCATATGAGGCTTTGTATGGACAGAAATGTAGATCGGCCTGTTTGCGAGAGTGAGGTTGGGAGATAGCCAAATCACTGGTTTCTAGAAATGATTTCGCGAGATACAGAGAAGATTGTTAAATTATAGACCGCTTGTTGACTGCTCATAGCCGCCAGAAAAGCTACGCGGATAGATGATCTAAGCCATTAGAATTTGAAGTCGGGGATATGGTACTACTCAAACTATCGCCATGGAAGGGCGATGTGCGTTTTGGAAAGCAAGGAGGTAAAGTTATTTCCACGTTACATTCAAAATTCTAGCTAGAGTTGGTCTCGTGGCTTATACGTTGGAGTTAGCTGAAGAGTTGAGAGGAATTCATAGTACTTTCCATGTTTCAAATCTCAAGAAATGCTTAGCGGAAGGCGACATTGTCGTTCTGATGGATGAGATTCAACTTGATGATAAGTTGCACATGATTGAAGAGCTAGTGGAAATTAGTTGATCGGTGTAAGTTAGGACTTAAAGCAAGTAGTTACTATAGTTGAAAGTTCGTTAGGGAATTCACAAAGAGTGTCGGGAATTTACTTCGGGACGTGAGGATTCATAATTAAGTATAAAGTACCCTCGTTCTTACGAGTAAGGATGAAGCGAGGAAAGGAGTAATGATGAAGCGAGAAAGATCGGATAAGTCAAGTTGAGCACCGGGACGGCGCTCCCTAAAGGAGGGGAGATGTAACAACCCGAGTTTCAGGTTTTATCCTGAGCTATGATAATTATTTTACTACGTAATTGATTTTGGTCGTTTATTCTATATGAGTTTTGGTGAAAATTTCTATTTATTGGGAAATTACAAGCCGTGATTGAGTTTCTATTTGTTTTTAGCGCCCGAGAAAGTTAGAAAAATTTATATTGTCGCTCTGAGAGCGTGATTATTTTATTTTTGTATTTTATGGCTTTTCCTCGAGTTTTTGTAAAAACCATGTTTAAAGGTCGTGTTTTACGTGATTTAACGTATTATTAAATGTTTAAAGTAAATTAGTGGGACGGAATAAAAATATTTACGAAAGTGGTGTGACTCGAGTTTTTGGTCGGCTATAATAACGAAATAAATAACTTTGTACTAAAAATAGAAGGACTTTAAGGAAGGAGGGGCTAAATCTGGCAAGTGACCAAACTATTTTTCTATAAATACCAACTCATACACACATATTTTTCATTTACAAAAATTTTGTCTTCCTTCCTCCTCTCTTGAACCCACGACCGGCCACCCACTCCCACCACCCAAACACTTGAATTTTCCGACATGCAATACAATCTAAATATATATTCTTAATCCTCTCATCAAGGCCTACACATCCCACTAAGAAAATCCTACATGCAATAAGTATTTTAAAAGTTATAAATTAGGTTGAGTTCATGTGATTTTAATCTAGAGGGAGTGTTTATAATTGCTAAATTGTTGTTATTAGAAGTTGGTTTAATTGAAAAAGTTTTGTTATTAGAAGTTGGTTTGAATTCGAACCAACAAGGGGAGCCAAAACCGATTTTTGTTATAGCTTTGTGAGTATTATAGTTATATTCTAGTGTGATTAATTTGATGATATTGTGTGTTATATGTTATATGCTATAGGATTCAAGTGCGAAAACTTTTGAAAGTGTATTTTATTGTTGATTGAAGTTTGATGGTTTTGTTATACTAAAATAGGCTAGTTAAACATGTTTTGATAGTTGGTTTAAGTCAAAAATGTCATTTTAATGGGTTTTGAGTTGACTAAGTTTGACCAAAAAGTTTGACCTCCCCGTAGCATGTCGAGAAATTTTTGAAAGTTAATTTTGAAAATGAAAAGTGATAGAGTTCGCCATTAGCTACGTTTCGCTAGGTGGCTCGTCACGTAACTCTTAATAACGAACGTTTTATGACCAAATTAAGATTGGTAATTTTTGGTATAAAAGTCAACTACGAAGTTTTACTTTTCAAAGTCAAACTTGAGTAAACTTTTGAACATGGATTGTAATGAACAAAGGGTTCGTAATGTTAGTTAATTAATGATAAAATATGAAGTTCAGATTATATTATCCTTACTTTCGACAACTTTCTAAAAATAGAAACTTTATAGTAAACGTTGTGATATTGTTAGTGCGTCTAAGTAAAATGTTTTGCGTCGAACTTGGAGATTGTAGTATATGATTGTATATACGTAATAGTTACATAAATATATATACAAGTATGCATTATATGAATTATTTTACTTTTAGTCACGTACCGCTATATATGTATTATATAGGTCGCGGTTGAGACGTGAAGTTATTTGCGCTTGTTGATTTGATTGAATTGGAATCTTTTGTTTAAAGTGAGTTAATAGCCTCGCATTTAAATCTTTTGATTGTTTTATAAACCCGCGAGGGGGATACATGTTTGTTTTATAAAATTGAACACATATGATTTTATGGTATGCTGGACCCGATTATGAGAATGTTTCCGCATAAGTAGCTATTGCCGAAGTCCCTTATTTCATGAACCGTTAATCGCCTTGTGAGGTGAACGCTAATGCATTAAATAGATCTATTGGGTTTGACAACCCCGTCCGGGGTATGAATCCTTGTGAACACCCTGTCAAACGGACGTTTTGTATTTAGAAGTAGTAGGTATATGACAATAATACCTTGTTCTGAGGAAAATTGACATATGAAAGGATATATGTATTGTTAATGTTCGGTGTCATGAGCTTATTGCGTGAAAGAAAAGAGATGTTATACATTGTATTCGTTGCAATGTTTTCCCGAGAACTAATTATGTATTCAAAGATTGTTACTTATTGATTATTTTAAACTCTATGAATTTCACTCAAAAATGTTGTTGACTTTTTAAACATGTTTTATCCCAGGTAACCAAGGATGAAGGCAACGATGGTGTGGATGTGTCGTGCGTGTGATGATTTGGTGAAAGACTACTTACGTGTTCCTTGTCTTTCAAAAACAGTGTCTTAATGTGTTTTAAAACAATGTCTTTAATTTGAAACAATTGTCTTTCAAATGTTGTAATGATTGTGGTTACGATTCCTGTGGGGACCTAAACGCATTTTCTCTTATTAAATAATGGAACACATGTTTGTAAAATGTCTCATTTGGGTCGTTTTCTATTATCTTGGTGAATGGTGCTATTTAGTAACACCCCATTATAATTTCCGCTGCGCAATCCAAAAATAGGGGTGTTACACGAAGAACTTGAAGAACCCTAGTCAGGCTCCTAGAGGTGTTTCGGTTGGTCTGAAAGTGGGTTATAAACCAGCAAAAGAGTATAGACCTGTTTCTAAAAAGCCTACTGCAAGCACTAGCGGTAATAAGATGAAAAGTGTGGAGCCTACTAAAGAGGTTAGTAATTCAAACCCATTAGATGTGCTTAATTTGGTTGAAAATGATGGGGAGTTTAGTACCAATGGGGGGACTTCATATTTGGCTAGTAATGGGGCCAATTCTAGTGGCTCCTCACTCTGAAATATTGAAACTAGTAGTACTGGTACTACTCCTATTATTAATAAAATTAGAAAGCTTGAAAAGCTAGTTATTGATGGGAAAGTTACTCTTGTGGATGATGATGGTAAACCTCTAGAAAAGGTTGATTATCCAGGTGATTATGATAGTGAGGATTATGGAAACTAGAAGGGAGGGGGGGTTGAATAGTTTACAGGTTCATTTTAGTTTTAAAACTTTGCATTTGAAATGCTTAGATTCGAGTAGTATGTTTAACAAACCAACAATATGAATCAACCAAGTAAATATCTAAACTAATAGTAAATAACAGTCACAACAATATAAAGAGATAAGGGAAGCGGAACCAATACAAACCATGACACCAAGATTTATAGTGGTTCGGGAATATGAAGCTCTTCTTCGCCTATCCCATCCTCGAGTATCCTACTCGAGATTTCACTATGTCAACAAGATCCCTTCAGGCGGAGAAAACCGTTTACACGTCGCTTATGTTATTTTCCGACACTATGCTAAATGTCGAGTCCTAATCTTAGCTAGAACCAATCTACCACTTCAAAATCAATACATGATCACTAGTCTATTACAATCGGATTACAAACATCCAAATCTCACAAATACACAAGATAATTACAGTCACACCCCTAACGGGCCCTAGTCGGAAACTACGTGTCGGGGAGGGATGTGACATTCATAATACAAATCACACAAGATACAAGAACGACCTTCTCACTTGGGTACGTTTAGAATCAAACATCGTTGTATTGATTAAAATAGTTAAAGTTTCACATAGGCCCAATGATAATATGCGGAAGCGAATAAAAGGTTTTAAAGTTTGACAACGATGTTAACATAGATAATATAGCTTTTGAAATCTGTCCAATGCAAGGAAACACCATAAAGCAAGCAAAGACATCCATAGCTAAGCACCTGAGAAAAACATGCTAAAACGGTCAACATAAAGTTGAGTGAATTCATAGGTTTAAATTTAATATTAAAGGTGGACCACAAGTTCACAGTACGCACATGACAGTTATAGGAGATACAACTTCACATAAAAAGCATTTACGTTTGCACTAAGCTCATGACACCGAAGCTCAATTTAAAAGGAAGCATTTTATATGCCAAATAGTATTCCGCGCCTTAAAGGTATCTGACCAGGATCACCTATTAACATTCCGACATGGTATATATCCATTTGTTCGGACCTCCGAATCTAGTAAGCGCTACTTACCCGGATAGGGATAATTAGTCCCAATAGATCTATTTACAAAATTCCGTTAGCTAACAGTTACGTGTGGTTAAGCAATTGATTTTTCATGATAATTCGGGCATTAGTGGTTTATTCGCTACTTAGGCAACACGTAATCAGGAAAAGGAAACGTAAAGTAATTGTGTCTATAGTTTAAAAACAAGCAATGTTTCTCACCCTAAATAAGTAAAGTAAAAGTAGTAAAACATGGGGCTATGAACTCACCTTAGCAAAAATGAGCAAATGATAATCACGCAAGTAAAATATGATATAGAAATCTAGCCGTGACCTAGAATAATAACGCGTCTCAGAAACACAGAAAGCATGCCAAGAATTGCACAATATGTTCATCACCAAAATACATCCATGTGTGTTTGCTTTAGTTTGATTATCAAATCATGGCAAAATAAAATCATATAGTTTTTCGTTATGTTTCGATGTTTAACCAAAAATTACTATTTTTAGAAAGTTTCTATTTTAGGAAAGTTTTTAGTTTCAAAACGTTAATACCGTCCCCTATATTTATTAAGTTTTCATATTTTCAAAACGCACTAACTAGCCTTAATCGCTTAACTTCTAAGTTCGTTTCGCTAAATTTTTACCAAACTTACTATTTTTAGTAACTTTATCGCTTTTCCTAAAATATGATAACGGCGTCTTTAAATGATACTAATCTATAGGTGTGTTACTATATGTTTCTCTAGTGTTTAGAAAGTCCAAAAATATCCGAAAACTTATTTTACTATTCAAATCAGCACACCATTCATTCGGTTTTGTCGAAAAATATTTCAAGTTTCATTTGGCTATAACTTGGTCGTTTTAAATCAAATTTTAATGTGCGAAATATGAAAAACTATCTATTCGAAACGAGCTCTCCAAAAACTACTTTTACGCCTAATGAAAACATTTTTAGGTCAAACAAAACCCCAAAACAAATTCGGGACAGCAAGCACGTTTTGTCAAAAACGCAACCAAAATCCACCCAAACTTCACAATAGTGCATAATCTAGCCTAATCTCCATTCACAACTAATCCATAACAAAACCACACCTAAGACTAACCTAATCCCTTCATTTCTATTATTGCAACTCTCATTCAACTCTCATCTCACCAAGAACATAATATTTAACTAGTAAAAACAAGGTAGCATCATTATTTATGAAATCTTGTTTTATAATCTTTCAAAAATGAAACCACAACATATAGATGTATGGATCTTTGAACATATAAGAAGAATGTAAGTAAACCACAAAGAAAGATCCAAGATACTTATAAAAATGAAGAACAAGTAGAGAAATCACAAGATCTATACCCCAAAATAATAGATCTATAAAACCCAACAACAAATCTTGAAACCCTAACTTAGATCTTTAAGAAAAACCTTGAAAACTATGATCAAACCTTTAGAACATCCTTAGATATGGTTAGAAATAAGATTGAAATAGATGGATCTTAAACAAAATCAAAACTATGGAATGTTGTTGGTGTTGTTTTTCTTGTCGTGACCTAAGAGAGAGAGGGAGAGGTGTGTGAGTTTTTGTTGAGGCTAGAATTGTGATGAATGACCTAAAATTCTTATAAGTGGTGTTTATATAGGGAAAGGTTCTAGGGTTTAAGATATTTTTGGGACTAGAAGTGGGTGACTAGCAAAAAGAGAAAGGCTCATTGTTTTGCTTTGGTTCCAAGTTTAGTTAATTAAATCCATTTCAAGTTAGTACCTTTGTGGTCCTCACATGCAAGGTGACAAATTGTATAAGAGAGCTGTTGGTGCATGGGAAGGTTAAGACAAAGAGGTGACTATCCCACTTATGCATGCATAAGTTTCAAATTAAAGTGAAAAGATTCCATGGGAATTAATTTAGAGTGTGTATGCGTATGTTCTGAGTAGGGGGGGGGATGGATGATTTTTTTTTGACTTAAGAATGCGAGATGGACGATAACTAAAGTTTACACAAAAAGATTACGGGTTTCCGGGGTTCCCTTTGCTCAAAAACGCGAAAAACGCAATTTAAACGTTAAAGCGTAAAAATAAATACCGGGAGTGATCGTAAACTACGAAACACTTAGAAAAGATAAAATAACTCATATAATATCTAAATTAATTAAAATCCGAAGTCAGAACGCGTCCGATGACGTTTTTCAGATTTACGCAGGTTAACTTCCTGGTAAACTGCCGAATTCAAACGTAACGTATAAAAGTCAAAAATAATTGTCGGAAAAGTTTAAAATATTGACCTAAAAATTTTAGGGTGTGACATTCTTCTACCATTAAAGAAGCTTTGTCCTCAAAGCTTAAGACGTGGACGAAGGGTTAACGAAAAGATGAGGGTACTTTTTCTTCATTTGGTCTTCATGCTCCCAAGTAAACTCGGGCCCTCGTCTCGAATTCCAACGAATCTTCACGGTTGGAATGCAGCTCTGCTTTAGCCGTTTAACTTCTCGGTCTATAATTTCAACTGGTTCTTCAATGAAATGGAGCTTGTCATCAATCTAGATCTCATCCAACGAAATAGCTAGTGGTTCGTCTACGAAACACTTCTTTAAATTTGAAACATGAAAAGTGCTATGAACTCGGCTTAATTGCTATGGGAGTTCAAGTAGATAAGCAAGTGTTCCTACCCTATCAAGAATCTTAAAAGGTCCAATATAGCGAGGGTTCAGCTTCCTCCGTTTGCCAAAACGTATCACCCCTTTCCATGGAGACACTTTCA